>JACCGJ010021582.1:0-37133 GCA_013407085.1 Atriophallophorus winterbourni | reverse complement strand
TGACGACTGAGATAATCGGTTCTGTAACAGAACACAACTAGGCATTCATAACTGTGATCACATATGTATGGGATAATAAGTTGCGATTTTACAGCAATAAAAGTCAAAAAATCTCATTGGTATATAATTACTAAAACTCACCTTCAACATTCACGGTAAATTGTTGACTCAACATTTCCGGATATTGATAAGTGTATATACCTGCGTGATCAATCGTTGCGCTGTTCACAGTCAGCAGAGTTCTTCCTTGTTCCGTGGTGAAACCAAGAATAAACACCTGTTGAAATGTTAAATTTGAATGTGGAACATGACTGTTATTTCACCACAATACTGAGTTGTTTATCACAAATCATCAAGAATGTGAATTACAGGTCTATTTATTGAACCTTAAATGCATTCAATAAGAAACAAAAAACAATTTCTCATTTTTTAATGTAAACATATATTGTATTAAATACATTTTAATGAAAACTCATTTACTCATCTCTCGTTTACTCTGGGAAAACTTAATTCATTAAATCAAGAAATGAATTATTTTTAAAGGAAAGCGAAAACGTAGAATAGACTCACATTTGGCACCTGAACTTCTAGTGTGGTGCCCGATATGGTGAACCGCCATCTGGGTGTAGGATGCCAGTCACCGATGGCAACACACGACATTCGTAAACATTCACCGATCAGAAATGTCTCCAAGTTAACCGAATGTTCCACAATACGAACAGCAATCTCAGTTGAGCCATCAGAGGGTGTAAATCGAACAGAGTGCACTGTGCCATGGATGGTTTCAGAGAGCTTCGGACCGTTAATTACGCATTGAAATGACTGTTGGGTAGTCGGCGCTCCAGGTATTTTCATTATAATAGCATGACCTATACACGAACAAAGGAATCATGACATTTGTAGGAATTAATTTCGGGAAACATTCCATAACATTGTAGGCAAGTCCGAGAGTAAAATAAAGCAACAAAAATCAGGTATATCAGGTATGCAATAGTACAAATTATCATTATATATATATAATCAAATCACTACTTGAAAAAAATTCAGAAAAACACCGTGATACGTTCGACATGTAACTCAAAATCCTTTTCGGCTTTACATTTGCACGAACTCGAATCCATATAAATTATACATATATATCATTCGCCTAAATTTCGACCCTATGGATGATATAACGCCAAATTATTTTTCAAATAAAAGTTATGAAATCTAAACCAAGTTTCTATATAAACAAATAAGACTAGATTTATGAACACCCCATACAGGAAACGTAACTAGAGTGGTTGCTTGGAAAATAATAATTTCTGTATCACGGATCGAAAAATCTCTTCGTAATTTCAAATTTGCTCTGAAGTATACCATAGGTTGCATGCAAGTATTTCCATTCAAGACTGGATACAACACATTCACTAAATATAGATCAACACCTATGTTTGTTAAATTTTGATATTTACAATGTGGTGCAATATGCATTGTAATCTGTCTATGATATAACACACGGTTGTCGTTTATTCTCATCCATGGCGGTAAATATGAACTTGTGGTTGTGGCCCCGTTGATGATCCAAGTTCCAGTCAATTCGGAAATGTCAATATCCGCCACACAACTGAGAGAAGCGACTTCACCGGAAGCTAACGTGCGAGAGATTGCTGGTGTTTTTACTGTGAACAGGTGAATGGAAATACTAGTAATTTATTATATTAATTATTCATTTTTTAAACGTTCAAGATGACTGAAGATCAATCAAACGGATTTCTGGCAAGTTGAATCCCCGTTACGATGTCTAAAAATCGTTAGATTCAGTTGCACCTCGTTTCTCTGTCAGAGATAAGTTACGCTTGTAAGCCATTGTTCGGTATATCAAGCTATCAAGTACAAATAGTTTACCATTTTCCCATTGTTTGAAGGAATACATATCACGATCGTACTGTTCCATTCTGCTGCGGGCGCACAACGCGAAAGCGGTCTTGAGGTGTGTTTGATGAAAACGCATGCAGATGAGCATCATTGTTAATGATAATGACTACAAATAATTCTATTTTATTTGCACATGGTTATTTGTTTAACCTCGTCTACATATGAATGACCACATGTTATTAAACAAGTTTTTCGTGCTAGCCTTAGGCAGCAGTGACTAACAAGCACAACATCGTCTACAATTCTTCCACACTTTGAAGGCATGCGAATCTTAATCACACTCGGCAAACAGATGCAAAACTCTTTCCGGGTTTTCCCGATGTCGATGCATGTAAACGAGTATATTTGTTTACAAAAACTCATTCGCATGGATCTCCACAACATACACACACCCCACGACCGGTTTCGTGCTGTTTGCACTGATCAAGTAGGGACAGTAGGATCAGGAAGCGCATGCGCTTATAACAGAGAAATAATGGTGAACAAGTTGCGATTGTATGCCGCTGTTGCTTAGGTTGGTAAGACCAACGTGTTCAATCACATAAGCCCCCACTCATGAAGACTGGGTTTAAAACCAATGACCGTGAATAAGAAAAGCTCATTTGCATGCACCTCTATCACACGCACACACCGACCGGGTTCGTGCGGTTTACACTTATCAGGTAGGGGCAGTATTATCAGGATAGGCATGCAGTGAAACAGTGGCATACAAGCACAACTTGTTAACTATTCTTCCACTGTTTCAAGAATGAGTTGAAACTCATGCGGATTCTAATCCCACTGTCCATACCTTATGAGTGCAAAATGCATGAAACCGGCCGTTACGCTTGTGTGTGATGGATATACATGAAAAATGAGCTTTTTGTTCAGAGTGAATTGTATTTCGAAACTTACAATTGACAACGTGAATAAAAAGCGGCCAAGCTATCGATTTTCTATCATTAACTATACACTCAGCTGTCTACAGATTGAAAAAACTCTAGCGTTTTTAGCACAACATAACATCCCGTCTCGCTGCAGCGAATGCCACGATTCGAGTATTCATGCTGAAATTGTTTGGATGCAATAAATTATGGTAAATCCAACTAACTTCACTGGGGAAGCTGGGTCATTTGATAAAATGCTGGCTTTGTTGATTCGGGAACTATGACCACATCAGATAGTCTCAGTCGAAGAAAAAGTGATTGGAGGATTCAAGGATTCCAATAATTTTGTTTGAACATTTACCATTTAACAACACAGAAAAACTTTTCGCCTGCATTAGCGGATATAGATAAATAATGTAAATCACAAGCTCATGATGTTTCCATGTTCTAATAATTAGCGAATTGATAAACACTCATATAAACAATAGATAATCTCTCACACAGCAGTCATACAGTTTAACAGTACTTGATCGTTCGGTGTCAACTGCATGCTGACGCTTTGTTCCGCAATGCTGAATGATTTCATATCTCTTTTGCATACGTCTTTCTACCGCTGGAGCGGTCTAACCAAATGTCAAATTGCAGATTTCAACCCACCATAGATAAGATGTTTTGGAGTTCGATTATTATAATTTTTGTACACAGAACCCGACAAGCAATGTCTGCCCAGTCGTATCATCATAACCTCAGCATTTTTTATTTTGTCCATAAAAGATATGTTTAGGATACGCCAGATGCTTCGTAAATGAAAGCTTTCAGCTTCGCATCGTGTCCTGTTTCCATGACGTACAGTTAACTATTTAATAATAACGCGAACAATACCGTGATCTTTGTCTTAGCAGTCACCTTGGTCATTCGTCTAGAGTTAAATCGTTCCTAATTAATAAATGGGAGATGCATCATGCTTGGCTTGGGTTTTGCTTGACATAAAATACGGTGTTATGTTATTTGTCGTATTCAAGTTTGTCCAAATTTCGCACAGGTTAACACATTCGTGTTATGCAACCACTGAGAACAGTCCTTTGATTGTCAGATGATTTTTCTTCTACGAGTCATTCACCTGCTGTTGTGGAATTTTGTGAGTTTTGATAGGGTCTGATGTATTACAGCGAATATCCAGGCTACCAATCAATAAATTATGATATTCTGCTATTATCAATGGAAACTATTTTTGAATATGAGAAAATTGTGTGAATTAAAATTATTGTCGTTTCCGCCTTTTTACTTACCTATATATTTAACGACTGTAGCATTTGAAACTGCTTTTCCAAACAACCCTTGAACTATGATGACATATATTATCCAAAATCGATGGACGTTCAGATTGGAATAAAGAAGATGAACCTTGAAGGTGTGAAAGATGTGTCTCCAGTTGACGCGGCTATAAGCACCGTTCTTTTCCAGGGCGAACCATTCAAATTCCATGAAACGGAGAGATCACTATCGGAAGAGATATAAAAAATATATACACTAGTTGTGAAATTTAGAGACACAGTCGTATATGGTCTTTTGGCTGTGCCAAATGTTTTTTTCGTCCAGTCGCTCAGAAAACATTTTGATAGAAAATGTAAACAGCAGTGTTTATAGAAATATCGTGCAGCCTGAGAAATTCGTCAACCGCCATCGCAATATGTGATGCAACTGTAGGTTATTTCATAACAGTTTTTGATTTGACAGTGACTAGCACTCTCAAATTTTCTCAATAAACTTTAACGCTTTTCTGTTGTCAGTTATTCATATATAAACAAATGTGTGATTATATTAATTTAATTAACAGAAATTTCGTTAAACCGAAACTTTTCTTTTCCGCAGCTTTTAAAAAATTATTAACAGTTCAATTCGGAAATCATAATTTCGAACGCAGCGCTCAAAGTAATAAGCTATAATTTGTCGATTAGCGTCGGATGCAGGCCGGAATTGAGATTAGGAGTAACAATCATATCGATCTTGTAGACATAGGTCAATAATCTATAACGTTAAATGCAAGTACAATCTAGTCGAAATGCATGCATTTCTTAGCATTGATTAATTGAAACCAATTTCTTATGATGTTTGCTAGATGTAGGGGGTTCCGTAATTCGTAGACGTTCTCCCAGTATATAGTAATCATTCACTAGTTCATGTTCATCTGTGAAGCATTCGTTGTAGTATGTTAATTTATTTTTTCTAGAATGCGGATACGTACTGATGATTAGAAACCGCGCTATTTATTAATTTTGGAAATTCATCAATTATTAATATTTATGTGATACGACGTACGGCTGCAATTGCTGAGACATATTAATTAATATTTGAAGATACAATGAGGCTTATGTGAGAAACAGCCGCAGCCATCCGGCTACATTACGAACCGCATATAGCTAAGATGTCTGAAATTAAATGTGTTAATTACATACATGTATGTTTCAATTGTTATGCCTTTGAACATGTGTTCACCAATTTCGAATTTTGTCGCAAATATGCTTCAGATCGCATCGTCAGCTCCTGTTTCATGATTCACCCGAAGTATTCTTTGTCTTATATTACAAGATTAACAATTTTGTGCTTTCCAATGGACAGATGTTCAATATGATACGGTAGTTATAAATTTATATGCTATTACGTACAAATTTCCACGAATCTAAAAGGCATGGTATTTTAATTACAACTTGGAGACAGTCAAATATGACAATAGTTAGAAAGAAGAATTCAAGAAATAAGCCGGATTTGTTAGGCGTGTGGTGTTCGAACAGTTAACCATAAACGTTTGAAAACCTCGACTTGTGCACGGTTTAAATTTGTTTTCAAAAAACAATATTATTTAAACGTCATCATTGGTATCCAACTGATTTACAGGAGACCAAAATCAAGTCTTATCCCATAAATAATTTTATTGTCAAAATTGAATTTTTGTAGCATATGCTTTGAAAACCTTCTTGGGATAACCATGATACGTGTGTGGAAGGCATTAGTTATAGGTGTTAGCACAATCTATGGCATATGCAGAACACGAGCACAGTAATCGTAAAGCATTTATACACCGGAGTAACGATAGGTTTTAAATGGACGCCTGCTTAACATTTTCCAAATTTTTTTGATCTTTCACACGTAAAATACGCCAAATATTTCCGTTGATGTGGATATGTCACTTTTATGTCTGTTGCTGCACTATTATTGGCCCAGCCCGTGTGGTCAGAGAGAATGCAACCGTCACTCAACTAGTCTATTTACCGAATGCAAAGAGTATCACAATTAGGCAAATGTGTAAATATCACAGTGAATAAAAATCACAATTGGAACTCACCATCGATCTTGATTGGTCGATTAATCGATAGTTCGTTCACTGTTTATACGACAGAGGGTGCCCTTCTAACACCTCCCCCTTTTATATTGGTTGTCGTATGACTTCATTTTCGGATTAACTTGCAGGCGGGTCACTGGAGTACGTCTTCGATCAGCCCACCTTCTTGGTTTTTATTCTGCGGAATTAATTTGAGGTGGCTCTTTTTCCTCTGAATGCCCATTTTCTGTGGTCTTTAAGTTGGCGAAGACAGGATAGAGATCATTGAACACTGAACTCTTAAAATAGTTTCCGCTATGCCTCTTTCTGTCGCACATCTGGCATCGGTGCGCCTTCAATGGGCAAAAACGCGCAAAATGCCGTTCGTCATATTGGCAATACAGGGATTGAAGCTTGGTGCCTTGATTAACACGGTGATCATTCTGTCATCTGCTTCGCTGCTTGATTGCTAACAACACCAGCTCATTTTGGCAGTGGTTTTGTTCGACTAGCGCAGCGTCACGCTTCAAAATTAGTAGCCTCCGGCATTCAGTTGTTATTGACGTCATGTTGATTTTCGGATTTCGATCGAGTGGTGACGGTAGTCTTGTGCGAATCTCTAGATCATTGTCTGATTGCAGACCACATACGTTTCCTGCATATGTTACAAATTCATCGCAGTTATACCGTCTGTTAAATACAAAAGACTGTTCGCCAAAAATGTCTTCGGAAATTGATTGAAAAATATATTTGTATCTCTTGAATCAAGATTCGAAGGTGAGACCGCTTTCTTGGTCGTAATTGAATTTGGGGATGCTGTTGATGATTGCATTCACCACTAGTTTTTGTACATCAGTTTTCTTGTCTTGATAAATAACACTCAGATTTTTCAAATGTGTCTTCATCAAACAGGCTCGAGCTTGTTCGAATTCGCGTTGCTGTTGCTGAAGTATTGATTTTACTTCTTCTGCTGTGATTGCCATTTCGAATTGATGGGTTCTTGTCTCCCCGTCGCCAAGCTGTTATGTATGTGCTGTACTACTGTTAAACCAGCCCGTGTGGTCAGAGAGAATGAGATCGTCACTAAACTCGTCTATTTACCGGATGCAAAGAGTATCACAATTGAGCAAATGTGTAAATATCACCCATGAATAAAAATCACAATTGGAACTCACCATCGATCTTGATTGGTCGATTAATCGATAGTTCGTTCACTGTCTATACGACAGAGGGTGCCCTTCTAACAGTCATACAAAACAACTAAAAGCCATTAGTTGATTTATCTGCGTTTCGTGGTATCTGAAATCTTCTCGATAAATATTTTCATATCAGTCATTATATATTGTGACACATTGGAAAGCTGATCATGCTAAGGAAGTCACAAGCTAACATGAATGTTACGTCAATTTCTTATCACTTGTTAACAACTGACTAAATTTAACCAATATTATTTGGTACTTACATCACACGTTTCACAGATAACGTTCGATTCCGAGCTGTTAGCCTTCATCAGTTGGATATAGTAAGACTAGATTCAGCGAAACGATGGAGATTTGCTGATCTGCGGTACAAGTTGAAGTCTGTGTTTGATATCGTCGTGTAACGAAAAACGATTTTCATATACAAATCAGAAAATGAACATTTGGCATTCGTTTAACGACACCGATCAAGATTTCTTTAAAATATTCTTATATCTATAAAACAAGAGCATTTTAACTAGTCCATAGAACCAAAAACGTGTTCATATTATGATATAGTACATCTTGGTATTTGCTTCCTTTGATCATTGTGGAGGTGATTGATTTGTCAACAAAAAAACCTTATTCATGTTATCATGGATAAAAACAAGTTAAAATTAACGGCATTGCAAATAACAACATTGATGTTTCATTATATTTATACTAAAAGATTATTATGTTTAAATTATGAATTAAATTGAATTAAATTAAATTATAGATTCGGATAATGATCTCAAACATTTTCACTATGCATTGCAAATTAAAATTAGTCTGTGGTTCTGCATGCCTCAGTAATGCGGCATAATAAAATTGGCACTCCAAGGTTTCAGTTGTCCGATCATTGTACACATGAGGTTTGTTGTAGAAGACAAAACCATCATTTCCTGTGAGAACATTTTAATTATTTAACATGTATCATTTTCATTTTGATGAAGACTAAAATAATTTAAAGAAACATGTTGCAAGTCTATACCACTGCTAGATAAGTTACTTACAACCAGCTGTCGCAATCACATAAACCAAACACATGCAGTTTGTTTTTTCAAACCCATGATCATGAACTAAAATGAACATGCGCTTTCATTTGCTTCACATACTACCCACGACGGGTTAAGTGGTGTTTGCACTCATCAGGTAGGAACAGCGCGATCAGAAACTGCACGCGCAATCAAGTCTCAAAAAAACACTAAACAAAATTTCGTTTTTCTTGATAAAATGTATAGAGATGATCATAAAACGTAACATTCAGGTATGAATATTGCAAGCATTTACCTGACTTCATAGAAACCAATTTACGCGACCAAATCTATCCTTAACCGGAGTCACAGTTTCTTATGCATCCATCACGATAACCAAGTTAGCATGCATACGGGAAGAAACATCATTTTGCGAAATATGTTTGAATTGGTAAGCAACTTATGTACCAAGAACTTGCAAACACCTGAGCAAATTCCATGTAGTTTGATGTCATTTTGCATAGATCAAAATACGACCCGAGAACAATGTCGTTTGAATCTGACCTAAAAGTTGGTTTTCTGAAATTTTACCACATATGCGATCAATATTACTTTGTTCACATTAATAAAACTTAGTTTAGTATACTGAAACCGTAAACTGCTTACTGTATTTGTCGGATAATATAAAGCTAAAACTAATTACGAAATTTTTATTGTTTATCCAAACAACTTTTATACGGACTTATATTTGCGATGAATACCAACATTTGGTAGCGAATATTTTGAAAGATTGCAAGGATTGAAGTATTTAAGGATTCAGGGTCTCATGGTTAAAAAAGTTTATACTTTACAACGCCACAGGATTAAGGTATGCATAAAAACAATAGTATAAAAGCATTAGTGAATATCAAATGTGAGGATCACGACTGTTATTCTTTTGCATATGTGAGTCCAATTTCACTTTAAACGCCGCAATGCAAGGGGAGTTGACCACATGTTGGTGTAGGAAATTCCAAAGGAATATAGCACGTATGTCGGAAAAATGGCGCCGACAAACAATATGGAAACTTCGAACGTAAAAGCATGAGGTATGTTCACTTGTCGCTTTCCCATCAAACACATCGATAAAGTACTTTAGTGGATGTCTTCAGTAGACACCATGCTATATGTCAGAATGATATCGCGTCCTATCCTCCTTTGGGTAAAGTCGCATAGACCCAGACGTCGCAATCTCGCGGTGCACGGCACATTGCGTAGTTTTATCACAAAGGTTGTTGCTCTGTGATAGATTTTGTCGAAGAGAGCAATGTCTTTTCGCAGCCAAGGAGCACAGATCTGTTTTTCTTACTCCATCGTAGGTCGAAGTAGACATTATTTATCCCTGGTGAGGTTATCAGTGAGAATCTTCCAAATATTCTTCGAAAGATACCCAACCATCTGTTTTCCCGTCAATATATGGTCTGACAGTGCGCTGTGCTCTTCAGGTTCCCGCAAATTCACGCTCCAAAATCTTTCTCTAAAGAGCTCCATGCTAGGTTTTCAGTTCCCAATCGATATGTCCAGGAAACATTTTTGCCTATATGGAGCATCTTTGTTGACATGTATGTTGAGTGACATGTAATTTATGGCTGCCCAATAAGACACGCTGTTCAAATCCATTTGAAGTTTCTCATAATTCCCTGCAGAACATATTTGCTTCCGAATTTTTATATTAACCGCAAACAGGACCATTTTGGACGATATGAGGGGGGGAGGGAAAACATTTAGGTACAGCAGAATGTGGAGCGGGCCTAGCACAGATCCTTGTAGGACTCCATTAGTTGTCTTGAACGTTTTGGATATCGCACCGTTAACTTTGACTTAGGCTTCGTGATTAGACAGATAGTCGCACAATCATGAAGAAGCAAATGATGATTGACTCTGTCAAAAGCTTTCGAAATGTCTAGTTAACAGACGTGGATGAAACAACTTCTATCTTACTCCTTTGTCCAGTAGTCCAACGCTCTGATAAGATTCATTTGACAAGAGCGAAGAGATCGACGAATGCGTTCGGAAGATAACGAAATTATATCAAGCAAAATAACCGCCATATAACAAACGAAATAGGAATCGTTTTCCTCTCAATAATGTGAACCGGGATTGCTAGAACTGGAATACCATAAATTGTGGGAAATGATTATAAATTCAGAGAGAGTGATTATATATATCCTGACACGAAGAACATAATTTTGATGGATGTTTATCAGAAATTAAATGCACAATCTGGCACAAGTACTTCAATGGAGCGAATAATATTTTATACCATCGTTTCAATTGTTGAATGTTATATGCCAAATTGAGCCGCGTGGTTCTCAAGTGAAATTTTATTCCAGGTCAATCCTACATCGAAATCTCGAAAATTCCGCAGGCTTTAGCTAGCTAATTCATTATTTGTTTATTATACATCGGCTAAAATCTAATGATACCTGAAAATTTACTTTTGTGCGCCCAGCTCACGGGGCGATTCGTCTTATACAATTGATTGTCAGAATCACACAATGTCATTTTTGGATTAGACGTCTTCATTGATGTCTGGTATCAAGACAGCACACGGGCGTCGATTGGATGCGATATAGTTCCAGAACATACTTCAGTTGAGTTCCAATTTGCAGAGGCCATATATGGTGCGCAGTCCCAGTTTGTTTACACCCTCCTTCTCAGTCATATATATATATATGCCTCACAGTCTAACAAATTTTGTGCTTATACATTATAGCTCTCATTGATTGTTATTATTTCATCATACATTCTTTTTCCGCTGCCATTGATAACGACATTGATGAAATCATCCAAAACTTAAAATGTTCAGTAACATATGGCACTGTTTTTATACAGTGCCATACATATCGACCTTCAAAGCGAAAACTTCAACTTTTTCAGAGAGTTAAGTGGAACAATTTCTAACCAAAAAAACGATGAATAAACAATGAGGAATATGGAAAGATTAACTTGATTTATTGTTTGCTCTTATAGCGCAGGAACGTAGGAGGCTTCGGTAGAGAAACCGGTTACTTCTCAGAATTCTCAGTTCGCCCTCACAGGTTTTGATAAACCGGAAAGCACTGACGGTAATATATATCAGATAAACACCGCATCTCCGAACACCGCACAGAAAGAGCCGCAAATGCAAATGCGCCGATCAGTCTTGAAAAGCGTTTATTTTATCAGGAATCCACCTTTAAAATGCTACTGCGAAAGGCCTGTCTGCCCAGGTAGATAAATGTTACGGAGCCGAGGCCAGCTTCTCATCTGAAGGTTAAGTGAAAACCCTCATGTTCAAAACCATAAAGTCACGGTGAAATATAATCCTAAAGTGGACATGATAGGTATTCGATTTGATACAGTTGAAACGTCCGGCAACCAGTGTAGGCGACAGACAAACAGTGTACATCATTTTCTTTGACTGAGCGTGATTTGACCAAACGTAGAGAAAACGAGTGTTACGTTACTAGGGGTCAGGCTAAAACATTATAAAGGAGAATGGCGATGTTTGCGCTGCAGCGAGTACTTCAAGCTAGTTGAACCACGATCATTAATATGACTATTTTGTACACCTACTCCATTAACAATGGACCCACTCAGACTGCTTGAAATTTCAGGCAACTCTGAAAGGGATCTAGTGAAAATCTTGCTATAGGATTTGTTTTTGTGTAGTGAGCTTTCGATGACCACAGCAAAGACCTTAGCTGATGTGTTTTTTTAGATAGGGATCCGATAAATGAGCAACAAGTCCAAATTAAGCTGAGGGATGGTAAGAGTTTGATCGTTTTGGGAGTCCAGGGTTGATAAAGCAACCGATGAAGCAGTGAACGCAAACACAATAAGCAATGATGGAGATTGTTTAGTGATATACTTGACTTGCTTGTTTTAGCTTTCTTGAAAACGTTCTGCATCCACAAACCTACGAATAACATAGACAAAAGTCCAAAGCCCCTTCAAACTACGTTTCTGTGTGAAAATATGTTAAACTTGGTCAAAAATCGTTGGGAAAATAATCAAAGACTAATGCGACGAGCTATCAACCTGAGCGCATCTGAACTTCAAATTGTACAGTTAGATGCAGCACAATGTTCATTAGAAACTACACCAAGTCAATCAGTAGTTTGATAATGGACGGCTCTCTCAAGCAATTGGAGTTGGCTCACAATTTAACGCTCGTATTCTCAATCGTATTTTTTTTTCAGTAATGACGCTGTCTATGAAGTAAAAAAGGTTTCGAAGGAAAAAAGAAAAGAAAAAGTGAAAAATCAGTACTGTTGTGTCACTGCCTGTCCATGTGTGTGTTTCCGATATCCTCTTGTTCGTTTCACATAAGATGCACTCCACGTGCCCAACACCATCCCAACTCACAAAGCAGCGTTGATGGACGCTTTTCAAATACCTTGGTGTTCAAACTATTGAGGTGACGGCACCGAAGCTCTGAAACTAACATACATAACACGAGGTTAATTAAAATCAATTAGAACCATCTAGAGAAAAACACAGAAAACTTGTGCATGATGACAGGATGAGTGACCCAAGAATTTCTACACCGACACCGCCTTATGAACCATGGTTTCTACAATCATACGAGAAGTGACTTATAATTTATACGGCAATTACAAAAAACGACCAATGTGCGACTATCGAAGGGTCGAACAGATTGGCGAGCTTTCAGCTTCACCCCTATATACAAATCCACAATCAATTGCCTATATACAAACTCACAATTCGTGGTAAACAACATAGCAAAAATGATAAATCGCTGTAAACAGCACTCATTCGAGTCATTGTAATAACTGACATATAGTTAAAAACTCAATATTATGAACATGAAACTGTTCCACAGAGACCCATAATTAAGCGATTGTGGAATAGGTGTTTTCAACCACGTTTGTTCATAGTCCGCGGAAGTACCAGGCACTGATCTCGATATGAAAGACAGTCTATTGTAAAACTAAAAGCTGGAATCAGAAGAAAATTGCATCATTGGTGTAGTTGAAAAGTTGATCATTATCATCGGATACTCATAACGAGAAACTCTCGCAACTCAACAACGCCATCCCTTGCGTAGAATCGACCACCTAGTTCTGTTCTATTAATGCGTGTGCCAGTGGAATATCAAAACAAATGAAACGAAACAGAAAAGTAGAATACATCGGTTTTCAAGATTTTTATAATAAGTATACGTTACCGAAAAAGTGATAAAAATTATTAGGTAACGTCAAGTATTAACGACTTGAGTAGCTATCAGTGGTCGATACTCAGGTTTCGGTGAATTGTTTTGTCCGATACCTACAAACGTGTGAATTAAAAAAGTGGTTATAAAGGGGTGCATATTTAAAGACCGCTCGAAGTATATATTCAATTGTCACTGATCGATGATCACCCGGCTATATATCTGGAAGAATTTGAAATCCGCCATTATCAATATTTGACATTTATTCCCCATTGTTTCATATGGCAAAGCATTTATCAGTTTATTGTTTAGGTCGAAAGTTGCTGTTGGAGAACAATGAATCACAAACATAATGCATTGGTTTCCTGAAGTAAGAGTCAGAGTGTTGCGATGTGTGTCAGTCAAATCAAGGTTCTGGTTGTTCGTAGCTGTACAGTTCAACGATTGTTTGAATAACAGTGCTATTCTAATGCCATCACGTAAACGATCACACCGGAGCAAGGAGAGATCTTTCTCCGATATACGTTTCTATTTTCCACCCATGTCTGTCGTGGTTTCATTACAAAACTAAGACAATTCGATTATTATGTTGATATGGCTGTTTGCGTTTTTATATATTCACTTATTCTTATTTTTCGTGCGTAATGACGGAGTATAAACGGAAGTTAATAATCCTACTTCGGTGAAGCCGGAATTTACAAGAAGTGATGAATCACGTGGTATGTCATAAGGAGTGAAATATTGTGATGCCGTATCCCTCTTAATAGTCAGTGCTCAGGATGATAAGACATTTTAGCTCATGATTGGTTGCCGACCGCTTGAATTGATTATCAGGTTTTGGTGTGAATTACTCAGTCCGACTCTAATCCAGCCGGACATACTGCGCTTTTTAAAGTATTGCTTTCTTCCAATTGGATGCAAACACTGGAGTACGTTCTCTCAGACAGTGATGTTTTACTTCTGACATTGGGTGGAATTCAGAAGCAATTATTAAAAATGTAGCTTGGAGCGATCATTGTCATTATAACAAAATCCTTATAACAGTAAGCAATTGGAACGCTTTGCGCGCCTTAGCAAAGTGAGATATTATCGCCGATATACGATGGATTTTCCGTTCATGGGAATCATTCGTCATCTCTCTGTGCCGAGCGTTGGTGGTTCACTTTGCACTGCTACAAATTGAAGCCATTAGTATGCACTTCATTTATATAATCATATATGTCTTTACAGTGAACATCAGGTTACCCCTAACACGAGAGATTTTTCAGGACAAAATAATAGAAGTTCTGACAATCAGCTTGTCATTGCATGTTAGGTTAGCAGCTTAGGATGAACCTAGATAGGTGAAATGATGTACTGGTTGAAGCTGTCAGTTTCCAGCAGTTATGATTAGCGACAATACAATTAATGATCAAGTAATGCTGGTTCGCATAGTGCTGATTCTTAGCTTAATGTCTTCATATGCCGATGATATTCACTCTATTAGCAAACATGAGGTGCTCTCGGAAGTAAGCAGTAAACACTGCATCATCGCAAACTGCAGATTACGTTCAAGCAACACCTCTTAATCTCGAGCTATTCATTTCCGAAAGCTTGCCACTAATTCACGAGCTTATGTAAATGTATTTTTCTCCTCGTCCTAAAAGCATGATTAACTGGCAGAGAAAAGCAAACGCACATTAAAGCGTGAGTGCAAGAACCCACCATTGTTTGACGCCTCGACAAATTTCAAATGTTTATTCACTGCAACCGTTGAAATGCACTGAACCTCCATGCCAGAGAGGAAGGAAATAACGATTTTGAGCTGTCTTGATGAGCTAAGCACATACAGCCTTTTGTAAAGACCTTCCTTGGTGAAGACCTCGAATAGCATCGTCAATTCAATATAAATAGCTTATAATAGAATACGTTTTTCCCTATTGTTTTGTTGAAACTGTTGAGTAGATCCTGCGTACCGTACTGTCCTTAGAATAAAGAGAGGATTTGTGCAATATCCATCCTCTCATCTGATACGTTATATCGACAATCGTGTTACGGAAGAGGATTAAAAGCAGCCGCTCCATGTTTGTTTGAAATAATGGCTCGCGTGATCCGAACACACAAAGTGAAAATTTCTAGTACCCGCAATTTTTTAATACTGAGGCTAATGTCAGTTCATTTGCAATATTGCACGAATGTTATTCTCTTACATATGTGTGTCCAATTTCGCTTTGAACACCGCCAGTCAAGGAGAGTCCACCGCATGTTGGGGTAAGGAATTCCATAGAAATAAAGCACTTACGGCGAAAAAGTGGCGCCGACAATCAATACGAGAATTTGGAACGTGAAGGTATAAGGTATGTCCGCGTGTCACTTCCCATCACACACATCGAGCAAGTATTTTAGTGGATGTCCTTCAGTAGACACAATTCTCTGTCAAAATAATATCGCGTCATATCCTTCTTCGGGTAAAGTCGCATAGACCTAGACGTCGCAATTTTGCGGTGTACGGCACATTGTGAAGTTTCATCAATAACGTTGTTGCTCTATGATAAATTTTATCGAAGAAAGAAATGTCTTTTCGCAGCCAAGGAACCCAGACCTCTACTTCATACTCCATCATAGGTCAAAGGTAGACATTCCTTATCCCTGATAAGGTTACCAGTGAGAATCATCCAAATATTCTTCGAAAGATACCCAACAATCGGTTTGCCCGTCAATATATTTTCTGGCAGTGGGCTGTGCTCTCCAGGTTACCGCTAATCCAAACTCCAAGATCTTTATCTAACGATGTCCATGCAAGGTTCTCAGTTCCCAATCGATATGTCCAGGGAACATTCTTGCCTAGATGGAGCATCTTACATTTATGTATGTTGAATGACATGTAATTCATGGCTGCCCAATAAGACTCGCTGTTTAAATCCATTTGCAGTTTCTCACAATTCCCTCAGAACTTATTTGCGTACAAAATTTCATATTATCCGCGAACAGGACCATTTTGGACGATATGAGGGGGGAGGGAAAATGTTTAGGTACAGCATAATGTGGAGCTGGCCTAGCACAGATCCTTTTAGGACTCCACTGGTGGTCATGAACGTTTTGAATAGCGCACCGTTAACTTTGACTTAGGCTTCGCGATTAGACAGTTAGTCGAACAACCATGAAGAAGCAAATGATGATTGATTCTGTCAAAAGCTTTCGAAATGTCTAGTTAACAGACATGGATGCAATAACTCCTATTTAACTCATTTGTCCAGTCGTTTTACGCTTTGAGAAGATTTATTTGACAAGAGCCACGAGATCGACGAATGTGTTTGGAGGATAACGAAATTATATCAAGCGAAATAACCGCCGTATCACAAACGAAATAGGGATCGTTTTCCACTCAATAATGTTAACCGGGATAGCTAGGTCTGGATTTTCATAAATTGTGGAAAGTTATTGTAAATTTATAGAGAGTGATTATATACATATCAGTGCGCACACCTGAGGTGACGCACCGGAATGTTTATACGCTGCAGGACTGGATGTCTAAGATATCAGCACCATCCACCTTATTGACAGCATTATTACCGGTCTCTGTTATCTCAACCGCCTCAGAATGTTTTGGAGTCGAAATTATATCAAGCGAAATAACCGCCGTATCACAAACGAAATAGGGATCGTTTTCCACTCAATAATGTGAACCGGGATAGCTAGGTCTGGATTTTCATAAATTGTGGAAAGTTATTGTAAATTTATAGAGAGTGATTATATACATATCAGTGCGCACACCAGAGGTTACGCACGGGAATGTTTATACGCTGCGGGACTGGATGTCTAAGATATCAGCACCATCCACTTTATTGACAGCATTATTACCGGTCTCTGTTATCTCAACCGCCTCAGCCTGAAGTCGTTCCATGTATGGTTTCATTTCCCGCCCTAACACTTTCACGTTGTCACGGTCAACGCTGTAACCTGCATCTAACAGGTGTTCAGCTAGTGATAAATCTCTCATAAAAGTTTGGTTTTCACTGGAATTGCGTGGCTGCTTACTGATCCGATTTTTATGTTCACTTATACTTGTACTGAGTTTTCTGGATGTTTGCCCCACATAAACTCTCGAGCAACCTTTGCAGTTGATTTCATATATGCAATTCTCTTCGCAGCCTGACCTTTTTTATCCTTGAGATGCGTTAATAAGGATCTGAGTGTTTTACCTCATTACTACGTTACTCGTATACCTGCGTTATTCAAGATTCGACTCATCCCCTTTTCACTTATTTAACGTCAGGTATAGAAACTGTTGTACGCCCATTTTTTCCGTTTTGCGTGCTGGGTATTTAACCCGTTCCTGTATGCGTTTAATTAGGCTGTTAAGAGTAGGTAAGCAAATTTGCATTCCCAGTGAATATCAAATACTTATTCGGGATTCTAGAGTAGCTGAACACGTGCTGGACACTGGAAAACAGCGTAGATATTGATAACGTGGAAGTTGTAAGATGGGTGTGAAATCGTATAGGGAAAGACTTCACGCTGTGGCTGTTAAATTAACAAAGGCTGAGGCGAATGCGGTGAACAAGGTGGATAGGCGAATATTTCAACAATCTAGCGTTTGGTTCTGCAGTCGATAAGGTTCAACGTGCAAACCACTTAATGTGCAAATGGATCACCTATTCAGTGTCTCAGTTGACGCACCTGCAAAGATTATTTTCATGAGTATGGACTCCTGATCTGTTTCGAATATTTTCAAATACCTTGTTTTATCATTGTATTACTCAGTAATATGTATTTCTATAGAAGCGAGTGAGCTTCATCACATACAAACAATATTTGAAAATTTTATTTCAAGTGGGTAGCCTAAAAATGTTTAATGACAAGTCGATCCGTATATGAATTGGTTGGGCATTTCGTGAAACAATTATTTATGCATCATTTTGTTCAATAATTGAGAATCAAGGATCTATTTAAGAGCAAAAATTTAGGGCAACGTTTTAGAATGATCAATTTAAAATTAGTCGTCCATCTCCAAATATTTTATTAGCACACATTTGAAGCACAATTCTATCGTGTCACTGATGCTTTAGGTTTGCCTGTTTTAAAGAAATAGTGAGTAATAGGGAGCGCAGTCCCAATCGGATCAATCCATCATCACATTTCCGACAAACTTATTGTCGGTACTTTTATGAATTCCGTTTATACTTACTGGAGAAATGATTACGCCAAGAAATTGTATTTTCAACAAATAAAATTCTATTCAAAGAAACGTTACGATTTCATTTTGAATAATACTGCGTTGACTCCACTTACTTAAAACCCTTATTGTTTCCGATTGAACCGAAATTAAAATGAAAAATTTAAAGCAATTCATTTCCGACTTACATTTCTCTATTTCATTTAAAAGTTGATTTTGGTTTCGCTTCCCATTTAACCCATTTGATGCTGACATGAAATAATTTTTCGTTCACATTTCATACGAACATGCTATTGTACTGCGGATCGATTTGCGTTAATCCATCACAAATCTAAAATCTTTATAAATTAATGGATAAAATTGAATCCATTTAAAACGCACATAAACCATACGACGTAACCTTAGTCATCATCATCATCATCATCTATAGTGTGGAATAATTAACTTGTATCCATGAGTACTGTTATCCCGTGCATCTTACTAATGAAAGAAGTGTTCAACTTGGTGATCTACTGCCACACTTAACACGATGACACGAAAAGTCAAAGAGGTTTAGAGTTGCAATCCTCCGCTTTATGGCTTGTTGTATCGTTGGGTCACTATTTTTGGAGCGCGGTGGTATATGCGTTGCAGCACGGTCATTTCCTTCTGTAGCCATTTTGAACGTGCTTAATCCTCGTACTGCATTGTTGGCATGAGGCAGGTGTTAATTATCCATGGGAATATCGGCTTTGTGAAACTACTGACGATTCTTCTAAACAGTGCTAAGCTTTTCCAGGAATTTTGATGTTTAACAGAACACTGCCGTGAAGATATCAACTTACTGCTAATCCACACACCCAGGTCTTTCTATTACGTACCCCAAGTAAGTTGCTGACATCCCAGTGAGTATGTATATTCGAATGATTTACAGACGTTTAAAATTTAAGATTTGTTGATGTGGAACTGCAGCGGTTTAGCGACCACGAAGTATGAAGTGCTCAAGATCATTGGTATATTGTTCGGATACAGCACGAAGAGCCTCGGTCCAAAAACTAAGCCTAGCGACACGCCACTTGTAACTTCTACTTGGCTGGATAGCGCTCTATCAACCCTAACCCTGTTATCTCACCCAGTCAAGTTATCATGTAATAGTGCAAATACAAAATCACAGTCACGGTCTCCTAGCAGGCTTTAGATTCAAGATTCGAGATTCAGTATTTATGGTTGAAAAAGCAATTAACTTTACAATAACCACATGGTGGAAATTAAAATCTATGGGACGATGATATATTATTAATAGTTCGGGGACAAATTAGGATTAGCTCTCATATAATCATCAAGTTTTGATTTAAATATAAATAAACTGTTTGAGCTTACCAGATCGGAAGTTAGTAAATTCCAAGCAAAGCACACACGTACCGAATAAAAATACATGCGCAGTACTGTTTGGAATGTGATATTTCCAACTTGCAACCATGGCCACGTTTGTTGCTGAAAGTTCGAAGGTGGAATAATATATCCATGTTGTGGGAAACAGTAGTGTGTATTGTGTATGCAGATATGAGATCACCTCGCATTGTCCTTTGTGCAAGTGTCCTCATTTCAAGTCGCCTGAGTCGCCCGGCTAATGACATATTTTTGAGACCAATGACAAGCTTAGAAGCTCTATGGAATATGCGATTCAGGAGTAACATATTTTTGGAGCCATGGTGTCCAGGCTTGTGCGGCATAATCTAGAATCGGGTGTATATATGTATTCATCATAAGAGGGAAACACATTGGGGAAAAATGTCCAAATATCCGCCGTACCATGCTGACGCGCTTTTGTGAACGGTTTCGCATTGTAGACCATTTTTCATACTGCAGCAAATCCAGACACCGAGGTCCTTTTCTTCTTAGGTGAGCTCCAGGTTTATGTCGCCGAGCTTGTATCTATAGGAAAAGCCAAGGACACGACCGACCTGAATCATCTTCGACTTTTGCATATTCAATGATAGATTATTTTGAGATGACCAGTTCAAGAAACCACTCAAATCGTTTTGCAGCAAGATACAGCATCTCTGATTTGCCACCATACTTTTATATCGTCAGCAAACAATACAATCTTACTATCATTTGGTAGTGGTATATCGTTCATATAGACTGGAAACTTTATTGGTCCAAGCACTGAGCCTTGTGGAACTCCGCTAGTGACATCGATGTTCTTCAATAATAGGCCGTCCACACGAACTCGCATGTGTCTGTTGTTGAGGTAATCTCTTAGTAAATCGCATAGTCGTCAAACAACACCTTGTTTCTTTAGCTAGCATAAGATTTAATTGTGATCAACTCTGTCGAACGCTCAAGAAATGTCCAGATTTCAAGCATAAATAGAGCCCCCCGCATCTACAATGCTAGTCCAATCGTCTAAGCTCGTCAGCAAACTTGTTAGAAAAGAGCGATTTCTGCGAAATCCATGTTGGAAAACTGTCAAAAAATGATTCGTTTCCAGGTGTTGCACGATTTCTGCGGTTATTATTCGTTCAAAATCTTTTGATACCGAAGACAGCAAGGACACCGGCCTGCAATTTTCAACATCTGAACGGCAACCACCTTTGTAAATGGGTATTATTTGTCCCAGTTTCCAGTCTTGTGGCACTACGCCAGCTCGGAGAAAATTATTAAACATGCGATATAGATGTTCAGATAGCTGCGCATTAGAGGTATTTATCAGCTTTTGAGTTATCTCGTCTGGTCCTGAAGATTTCTTTACGTTCAATTTTCGTAAGTGCTGCGCTACCACCATCGGAATAATCAATACTTCACTCAAGGTCGTTCGGTCGACTCAAACGATTGGTTCCTGATCAGGCTCCATGGATTTCGGCGCAAAAACGCCTGTATAAATTCTGCTAACAGGTCAGCGTTCTGATTCATGGATTTTGTTAAGCCGGACGAAGTTTTTAGAGCAAAGTCTCCTGGTTTGATATTTATTCTATCGTTTACAAGTTTATACAAGAGCTTCGGATTCTGGTGAATCATAGAAATAAATTGCGATTGGAACGCTTGCTTATCATCTAGAATTAAGCTGATAACTTTGTTTCGCAGTCGTGTAAATTGTGCCTAAGAATCAGCTGAGTTGGTAGCCTCGTGAAACTCTCACGCTACTGCCCGTTGCTTCATCCACTTTTTAGTCCTGCTTCGTTGTAAAAATTTATTTCGTTTAGACGTTTTCTTCAAAGCAAACAATAAATGTGCCTCCAATATAGATTCGAGTTGCTGTTAGAGAGGTCGCCAATGACCATCCGGATCGAAGTAATCCAGTTGTGCGAAACTAGTGCTCTGCAACTCGGCTCACAGGGCACGGTAGTTCACAATTCTGACGCATTTTGTCCCGTCACTATTGAACCCAGCGCTACAAACGCACTCGAATTCTAGGACGACGTGATCGCTTTGTCCGATCAGCGGTTTATAAAAGATATTCTCAACAGCTGTGAGATCTGATGTAATTATAAGTTCCAATGTAGACGGCTGGTCTGATCCTCTCATACGAGTAAATTCAAAAACTTGATTATAAAGGGTTGCGTAAGCCAAAACGGCTCGAAGTTCATGTTCAAGTGTCTCTGATGGATGATCAATCCGGCTATAGGGCTGGGGAAAGTTGAAGTCCCCAATTATTATTATTTTAGTATTCTATCGCGTTGTTACATAGCGCAAAGCATTGATCAGTTTATTGTTCAGATCTAGAGTTGCTGTTAGAAAACTATAGTCAATCCAATAATGCATTGGTCACCTAGATAAAGATTTAGAGAGCAACAAAGAGTGTCAGTGATATCAAGGTTCTGGTCGTTCATAGCTCTACAGTTAAACGATTGCTTGAAGTAGAGTGCTGCTCCTCCACCATCGCCTAAACGGTCACGCCGGACTACAGACATGTTGGGCATGAAAAGGCTGTTTGCGTTGAAATAGATTCACTTAATCGTATTTTTTTCACTAATGACGGGGTGTAAACCGAAGTTATTGGTTCGGCTTCTTTGGATGGTAAAACACGTGTGGGTCTTATTGGTCGACAAGGGCTTGAATTGACAATTAGTTTTCGTTGTAAATTACTCAGTCCGACTCGATTTGAGCCGAACCTACGACGTCATTTGATGCATTGATTTCATCCATTTGGATGCAAACGCTGCTTTTCGCTATCTTCAAACGGGAGAGTGTTTGACTTGGTTTGGCTGGCCGACGTCTAACATCCTAGGGTAGTGCTTGTTTCCCTTTTATCCATTCCGACCTTACTATTTCAGCCACAGCGCTGTTTAAGTACTTAACCTTCAGAGGTTTCGGTCCATCCCCCTTATTTCTTGGCGAAAAAGGAACTCGGAAAGTGTCCACAACAACGGTATTAGAAATATCGAGAGAAAACGCAACGTAGCGCGCTTGTTTGACGTCGTCCTCTACGGTTTCCTGATTATATTCTCTAGAAGTATTTTCTGTTAAACCAAGTGTAAGTATACTTCGCGATGCCATTCGTTCCCTGGCGTTCAAGCTGCACTTCCTTCCCCACCATGGAACATTGGTAACTTTGAGTCTGAATCTGACTTCAGTAGGTATGCATCCAGTAATACGTTCTCGATGTCAGCCTGGCATTTTAGTGTTAAATTAAGCAAGCGAGGTTGACCAATATGAGATGAAGTTTGATGGCGGGTAAGACGAGTCAATTTTTCTGCTTCCACATGTTCAATTTGCATTAGGTGACGTAGCTCAGACCATTTATCGACATCGTGTTTCTGTTTGCTATCAAACAGGCTTTCTTAAACTCGCTGATTTTCGTACATATCACGTTCAGCGTGTATGGGGTGTTCTTTTTACATACCGCAAAGTCAGGCGTTTCAGAATTATTAACCTTTGTGACATGAATTTGTGAGTCGGGTACAGCAGTATTTTTGCGTAACAATTTCCTACTTCTGTGGCCGTTTTAGCTGATTCCGAAACGGAAATGACCCTGAAAATGAAGTTTGCAATGAATCGGTTAGTTTTGACGTGAGCTCGTTGTTCACAGATGATGATACTACAAGAGCTCCAGAATTAGTGATTAAATCACTCAACTACGATCTGACCTCGAAGGATAGTACCAAATTGAGTGTACAACAAATCAACAACGGTGTAGCAATTTGTCTAAATATGAACTAGTTCTTATTTAATGGAAAGCTATACGAGCAAAACAATGGTTTAGCGATGGGCTCACTCATTTTTCCAGTGCTAGCGAATATGTAATTGGAGCAGTTCGAGAAGATAGCTCTGAAAAACGAAGCACTAACACCGAAGATATGCTGGCGCTATGTCGACGAATCATTCGTCTTCATAAAGGGAAACAGACTAGAAGCGTTTCATAGTTATCTCAATAATTCGATTAAAAAAATCAAGGTCACAGTAGAAACCGAGTCTACGGAAGGGAGACTTCCGTTCTTGGACTGTCTCGCGCAAAATGTCAACGGCAAGATAAGAACAACGATTTATTGTAATTATATCGACAAGGATTCTTTTTTGAAATTCACATCTGCGCATTATAAAAGGGTATTTTAGTCCATAGCAAAATCGATATTCTACAAGGTTGACCGCCTCCGCAGCGATGATGCAGAAAAGAGACGAGCTCATGAAAACAGTCGCCGACTTGCAAATAATGTTCTCGCCAAGACGTTAATTGAGCGCCAAGTGAACCCAGTTAAACACCCGCAACCTACGGTATCTCTACCGTATGTCAAAAGTGCCTCAGAAGGAATAAGTCGAATCTTGAATAGCGCAGGTAATATAGTAACATATAAGGCAGGTAGAACTTTCCGGCTCCGTATTAATGAATCTGCGAGATAAGACGATGACGATGCGACGAACTGCATTCACCAAATCAACTGCAAGGGTTTTCCGGCTGTTTTCATTGAACAAACGTCTAGAGAACTCTGCACTAGATTAAATGATCACAGAAAACGAGTGGGAAAGAGACCCCGCAATCCCAGTGAATATCAATCACTGATCCGGGATTCGGCCCTAGACACTGGACACAGCGTAGATATTGATAACGTGAAAGTGATAAGACGGGGTGTGAAATCTTATAGGGAAAGAGGCTGTTGAAATAATAGATGCCAGGGAGAATGTGGTGAACAAGGTGGGTGGGGCGAATATCTCAACAATCTTGCGTTCGATTTTGCAGCGAATTAGGATTAACGAACATCACACCTAATACGCACATGAATACGTTAGCAGTCTGTCGGCATACACTGACCTGTAAAATTAATAAATAATTAGGAATGAACACAGCAATTACGAGGTGTGATGAATTATCTTGATCTCCCCTGTCTAGCTTAGTGGAATCTGTTTTGGTCAAGAGAATGTCATTTATACCTGAACGCTGTACGAACCAAACCTTCGGACTGACGGAGCTTCTCTGTTCATGAGCGAAACGTTACCAAAAATTACTATAACCGATTCATTGCAAACTTTATTTTTATCATTATTAACTCCTGATCGGTCTGGAGTATTTTCAAATACTTTGGGAATAACCCTGATTTTGCTTTCTTGGCACACGAATAGCCTTAGTCTAAGATTCCTTCAATGGTGGTTCCGTATTCGTTGTATTGACATAATGGTTTAAATCAATGATCACTTGCGTACTTTCATGATTAACCAAAATTTGTTCCACACGTCGAAGGCCCAACTGCAAACCGGACATTCTATTTTCTTATTTTGCACGCACCTGGAGCCATTTAATTATTTAATAATGCTATCGAGTCAGGGGCTAAAGTACGGTCGCATTTACCATGGATTTCACTCATACACAGAAAACACGTTATTAATTTACGCGCCATAGCACTCACCGGTTGTTCGCATGCTTTGCACCTGACTTCGGGACAATTCTGCGTGTCGAGATTCGTCCTATCAGCTGGGCCGGCCGTGACCATTGTTGGGTTCGCCGGATCCAGGCACTTGGCAATGAGGTCACGTTGGTTCGATGCCGCTGTCACAGTTCGATCGATCGATTTTTTAGTCCGTATGATGGATCTCGTGATGCGGTCAAACATGTTAGTAGCCTGAATTGGGTTGTTTGGCTGTGTGACGGGTTTTTTTTACGATGGTGTCGAGGTGGCTGTTTTTGGACACGTGATTTCATCATTTTTCAAATAACCCAATATCAGTTGTTAACCACACAAGCTTGAACACAGAAACAAATATCAAAATGCCTAGTTTCACGCGATATTTGCAATGGAAGCGAAAACCGTAGAAAAGTCAGCGATTAAAAAGAGTTTGCGCGCGTGAGCTAATCCGTTGAGAAGATAGATATGATCGAATGTAGCACAGAATTCTTGGAATGAGTGAAATCCAAGCAGATTCGGCGAAGATATGAGGAGAAGTGTTAGAGCAACAAAAATGCGACTGCACAGTAGGTCACTAAATACTGAATACACTATTGGTCAGAGCCAATGACAATTCGGTAACTGCGATGTTTCCTGCTGACTAATCAAACGCGTGTAACCTAAAATTGAATTTTGATTTTCCTTCTATCCTCTGTTTGTCTGAGACATCACACCATTGACACGTACTTATTTCTTGCGATCATGAATTGGATTGCGACCAATTTCAACACCTGGATGTTTAAAGCTGGATGAAGAATGAATTTTGCACTTTACCATTCAGAATGTATAATTGAATACAATTATTCGCACGTGATATGAGACTATCTGAATGAATCTTCTACGGTATTACGGTTGAATAGACCCTAAGCCAAATGACACAGCCTCACGTGTCACGTGTTCTCTCAACCCTGCTTGCTATCTGTTCATTACACAACAGCGAATGAAGACGGCGGATGAATTAAATCGCGTTTATTTTCAATTTCATTTTTTCCAATAAAACATCCATTTGATCTGCAGAGGAATGCTTCATTAGGTGCATGGTCCAAGTTGGAAAAATATTCGGTTCTCTGCTGTCAATCAGGGCAGATTTTATTGAATTTCAAACGGATCACCCATCGCAATCTTTTGGGAAATCTGAGTGATCCTTCGTTCATACTGATACATATAGTAAACCTGAAACGATGTTGATGTGATACGCATGAACCCTGCGCAAGAACGCCGAGCGAAACCCTGAAGCGTTTCATATTCTCTTCGGACCGTCGAATAATCAGACAATTAGTCGAGCGTTCTAATCGAGCACCGTATACGTAAATCGCGATCAATAGTGTTGTCCCACACGATTTAGTGCTTGACCTAGCTCTTAGTTTGATGTATATCAACAACCCTTCAACAATCGTCAAATCCAAGAAGTTCAGTTTGGTGGATGATGGTAACTTTTTGAGGCGATTTGAGTCCAGTCTTTTGTCATCAACAGAATATTCCTGGCATTTGATTCAGTTGATATTTATTTCCGACACACGCGGTACATGTGACTAGAACGGATAGTTATCTCTAACATATGTGTTAGAGTTTTGTAGACCTGGTTCAATATTCTAATTTTCTATAGACACGTGCATTTGATATGCGGTTGACGTACTCTATCTAGCAAATGTTTTATCCCAGTTTTCTAATGGGTATTTTCCCCTCATCAATTAGTATTTCTTAAATCTTCTTAGATAATCGTGGACTATGAGCCTTTGGATCAATTCACAGTGCGCCTGTTTTTGTTCATTTCCTAGAATGCGCCAGTGTTCTGTGTTATGGGAAACAGAACAAACTGTGGACCTGAATTCTTGTCTTGAACAAGCGGATGTTTATTGTTGTTCAACCGCAGTAAGGATGATATTCCGATACACACCATATTTTTATGTTTCCATTCCTTGTGTCCATATGATTGCTCATCATCTACAAAGTAGTTCATGCTTGGGGACATCGATAACCTGCTGTTAATTGTCTGAAATAGCAAGCTCAGAATCTGATTACACTGCACGATTAGCTTGCCTCAAGTAATTGTAATATCTGAGTTGGTGTCATCCGACCTCAACCGCTTCACTTATGTCATTTTAATGTGCACACACAACTTGACCCTCGATCCAAGTTATGCTTACATGGCATTACACATGCAAGGATTACAATCGCCTGTTTACGCATATAAGCCCGAACTTGTTAGCAGTGTTTAAATGATCGGAACTAAGCACGACAAAACGTACCCTGTTTTGACTATCACCGTTGATTTAACTGATATCTCGTTTTATAAGTTTCAGAAGTATACTGTAACCGATTGCACAGGAATTTATCTGCATCGGTTTGATATATAAGAAATATTCACAAATGTATGCCGAAAATCATTGAAACTGTCTGCTCTTGTATTGATTTGTATGATGTTTACTAATGCCGCTATATAAACTACCACTGAATACGACAATTTCATTTGCTTGGTGATTCCAGCGTATATCAGCGCTGTTATCGAACATGAGATCAAACAACCCAACAAAATCACCAGGTCTGTGCTACTATTATCGCTGGTTCCATAACAAATCCATTCATTTTATGTCCTCATGATGCTACAAAACACAACATCAACATATGGGAAACCGCGAAGACATGCAGTAAGGCGGCAGACCTGTTTGACAAAAACATTAGCCGTTAAATATATGCCACTAATGTTTCATGAAAGATACGTTTTTTAATCCACTAGAGAGCAGAACCGTTCGTCCTCCCACCCGCAATCTCGAAACGCAGAAACATTTCTTCTTTGACCCTACAAGCGGCCACCAGTACTCAATTAAACACATACGGCCAGCGATCACTCTCCATTGACCTTTGTTTGCGAACAAACATTCTATAGATTTTCAGTTTAGCCGAAGCCTAACCCTAGGAGGCGATTTTCATCACACTCCAATTTTTCTGTCAGCATGAGTAACAAAAAATTCATTGACAACGTAATTCACACATAAAAATGATTCGAGTTTTGATTCCGTCAAATTTAGGATGATCTTTAGGAGAGCGAACTTGATTAATCAAATTTATTTTTCGTGGTTATCACATCTTATCCCATGCAAACCACTAACGGTTTCTGGCTGTTTTTTGTCATCAGTTTGAGACAAGAAGATTCCGTTCAATCAACGGTAATTTTCATGACAGGAAACGTTAGTTATTTTAAATGTTTTGTATTTTTTTTGGGTGTTAGCCCTCAATAGTTGGAGATAGTAAGATCACTTTTAGTGAGCTTTGAATAAGCTGTAATATGGTAGACAATGTTATCCATACAGCACAATTATATTGTATGTTCCTAAAAACAAAAAAAATACAGAAATACAGAATCGAAAAGTGATTCCTGGCCAATCGTTGGCGGCACAATTAAAATATCAATGTGCGTAATTATCAGTCTACTCAGCAAATTGTGATATAATCTTATGACCAAAAAGCTTATATAAAGCATATTATTTGTAAAGTCATATGAAGGTAACCAGGATCTGCAGGCAATTTTCTCAGTACGATATGTATGCAGATCAACCGAACACAAGTGAACGCGGTTGTTTCCGGTAGCCATCAACGTAGATACAACAACTGCCTTGCAACAAGCTAGTCGTGCAGGAGAAACTGCTGCCAATTTTTAGTTGGTACATACTTGCTAGATGAGACAATTAACACCAGATTATCGATGTCCCTATGCATTAACTACGTGGTGGATATCGAGTAAATATATAGAAATAAAGCGTTAGGGATTTAAGAAATCTGCCTATCGGAAACAAATCGATAATTATGCTGAACGATTGTACACTTACACTCATTCAATACAAGAATTTAGTTCCAAAGTTCGTTTGTCTTCCATAAGAGAGAACACTGGTGCAGCCTACAAAATAAACTAAAACAGGCGCCCCGCAAAGTGAGCGAAAGGTTTATAGACCAGAAATATCTTGGAAAATTTGTGAAAGGCTAATAGATGAGGGTAAAATACCATTTCGAAAACCCCGATAATACCGTAAATGCCCGCGTATAGGACGATACCATGTATAAGACGCAGTGGATATTTGACCCTACAAACGATGGTAAAACTGTGTACCTATGTATAGGACGCATCCTAATTTTAGTCCTTAATTTCCGTTAATTTTTATAGAAACGGTGAACTTAAGTCAATCATGGTGAACTCCATATCATCGCTATGATCGTCGTGTGTGCTGATTGCTGACTCATTCATTCTGTCAGTCAGCAGTTGTCTGTCTAGCCTATGTAGAATGTCGTGGAAAGTGCACTTCTCATTCTTGGGCGTCATGTCGAATGATTGGAGAGTCAAATACTACTCCATGATTGGTTGATAATACACTTTCATGATATTACACATCGGCAGTACCTACCTATTACCAGTGTTTTTGGAGATACAGATTATTATTACCCTTCAACATGACGAAGGCAAAACGACAGAGCTATACTTCAAACTCCAAGTACGAGAAAGAACACGGGAACCGGGCAGCTGAGCGGCAATTTGGTCCGACTGAATTCGTGATCAGAAAATGGAGAAAAGCCGAAAGTACCATTAAAGAAATGCGAAAGGTGAAGAGGGCGAACAGAAGCTCGAAGGCTCACCACCCTAACCTGAAAAAGGCGCTCATTGAATGGATTCAAGATACTCGTCGAGACTGCCTGCGGGTCAGCACCATTACCGTTCTTTTACAGGCACTAAGATTGGCGAAAGAGCAAAGCATTGCAGATTTTAAGGCGTCGATGAACTGGTGCAGGAGATTTTTTGGAAGAAATAACCTATCAATAAGACGAAGAACTAAATTTTTGAAATTATGATAAATGCATAATTTGCATAATAACAGTATTCATGGATAAGACGCACCTGGGTTTTTAGGGCAACTTATGAAGAAAAAAAGTGCGTCCTATACGCGGGTATTTACGGTAAATACGTCAGATAAATTTGGTATAACTTATTTCAGAGGCACAGGTGAATGGATGAGTAGAATGTTGATCCAGACCTACATACGTGTATCGTATCAGATTCAGATGACAATCCGGACGATCCTGATAGACTGTTTGTATCGAAAACTTCATGAAGTTTCATTCGCATTATAAAAGGAATCGAATGCAAGGGCTGTTTTGGTAATTACACGAGGAAAGTCTTAAATCGCATCCAAAAATTTATCATTATTCCCAAAACCATACATCTTAGTTTGTTGACGTATATGAAACTAATACCTGTGGCAAGCACTGAACCGTGTTGCACAAAACTATTATTTGGAAGATCATGTTATATAAACGGGATGTAGGGTGGAATTACTACGCATAAATATATCCAATTTGCTCTCGAAAATCCTTCCACTAGATTATTGGACAACATTCGACGGTACGGAGTTCCATTGAAAACAAACGCGCACCGAATAGAAGAACCGACGGCAGTTCTGGTGGGAATGTGGTATATCAAAAGCCAATTCAAGATTCAAGATTCAAGATTCAAGAATTTATGGTCAAAAAAGCACATAGCTTCACAATTACCATATCATAGTAAATATACATTCAGGAAATAGGTATAAAATAAACATGTAATGTCAAGTATAGTCAAGTTGTACAGTTACCATGAGTCAATACGCAGGTGTCGTCAAATCGTTATGCAACAAATAAGTATCCAAATTTCGAATAAACGTTTCGATGCTGGGAGAGATAACAAGTGTTTCGGGGAGGGAATTCCAAAGGAAACAGACACGTACACAATAAAAATATCGGCGACAGCTGATACGGGAGTGGGGAATTTGCAAAGTCGCTGAGTGGCTGCGTGTATGACGTGAATCACGGTATTCGAATAAATGTTTTAAGGGATGATGTGGGGTATTTAATATTTTATATGTCAGTATCACATCGCTTCGATGGCTTCTTTGGAGGGGAGTGGGGAGCCTCAGTTTTTTCAATCGTTCCTCGTACGCTAGTTTACGGAAACCTCTTACGAGTTTGGTTGCGCGATGGTATATTTTGTCAAGCAATATTATATCCTTTTTAACCACGGAGTCCAAGCTTGTGATGCATGTTCCATGGTTGGAATTATATAGGCGTTCATGATGGTGGGCAAAGTTCCAGGCGAGAAGGTTTTGAAGATCCGTCGCAGCATACCTAGAAGCTTCGAAGCACGCTTGTAGATAATCTCACAATGCAGGCTGTTCTTCAGACTGCCGCATACCCAGACTCCAAGATCCCTTTCCGATTCTGTCCAGCTCAAAAAAGTCTGCCCAAAGTGATACTGGTACTGGAATGGCTTACCAATTTGCAGCACCTTGCATTTTTGGATATTGAATGGCAAATTATTCCGTACCGACCATTCGTGTAGAGCATCTAGATCACGTTGCAGCTGTACACAGTCCGCAATGGTTTTTATCCGGGTCCAAAGTTTAATGTCATCAGCGAAAAGAATCACCTTGCATGCGAGCGTCTCCGGTAAGTCGTTGATGTAAGCCAAGAAAAGTACTGGCCCGAGGACTGAACCTTGCGGTACGCCACTAGAGGCATCAATAGCCTGTGATAGTACCCCGTTGATTCGAACGATCGCCTTACGCCCACTGAGGTAACTTTCAAGCCATATGAGTAGCTGTCCGCTGATACCCATCTGCTTCAGCTTTTGTAATAGTCGAAAGTGATCAACTCGATCGAAAGCTTTAGACATGTCCAGATAACAAGCGTGGATGCTAGCTCCTTCGTCAACCGCTTGGGTCCAGTCATTTAAAACCGTCAACAGGTTTGTTAAGCATGAGCGAGATTTACGAAAACCATGCTGTGCTACAGATATCATATTTTGTGATTCCAGGTGATGAACTATATTTTCTGTCACTATCCGCTCTAGAATTTGGATATCACAGGAAGTAGGGTGACAGGACGGTAGTTTGCCGGATCTGAACGTCTACCGCCTTTGTAGATAGGTGAAATTACCCCTGTCTTCCACTCTGTTGGCACCACTCCTTCAATGAGAGCATGTTTGAACAATTCACACAAAGGTTCACACAGCTGCTGATCACAGGATTTTAGTATAGTCGGAGTGATCCCATCCGCTCCAGGGGATTTCCTAGGGTTCATTCGACACAAATGTCGTTGTATAATCACTGGATTTATCATGATCTCAGTCAGCTGTTGCGTCACTGTTGATGGCTGTAATTCTTCAGTCGATCGAATCGCTAACGGACTAAATACTTTAGCATAAAATTGAGCGAGAGCATCAGCTGTTTCCTTTGCTGAGACTGTTAATCCTTCGTCAGTAAGAACAGGAAACACCCCTGGTTTCACGCTCGATCGAGCATTGACAATCCGATAAAGCAATTTAGGATTTCCTTCCATTTTCCAAGATAGAAAGCGATGGTAATTTTGCTTGTCTTCTTTGATGAGAGTGTTCACTTTGTTGCGAATTCCGCAAAATTGTTGCCACGACGCATCAGTCTTCGTATTTCTGTGTTGAAACCAAGCAGAGTTCCTTTGCCCGATCCATTTTTTCGTGCGACTACGAAGCTCAAAGCGAAAACTGCTCAACCTCCGTTCATTAACAAATCGCGAATTTTGATATATGTTTGACTGAAGTGTTTCTGTGATTGCGGTGCAATGTGTTTCCGTGTTTTGATAATCAAGCCCTGGCCAATTTACTAACCCAAGCGCGTCACGTAATCTCACGTAGTCAATCCTTTTGAATAGTTTTGCGGACTCACATACTCGTCTAGCGCTGCATACATATTCAAAACCTAACACAAGATGATCACTTCCACCGAGAGGGGCAATGTAGTCAACACCTCCAAAGGATGTTGCCTCGGAAGTAAGGATTAAATCCAAAACGGACGGTAACTCTGATCCTCTTTTGTGAGTTAAGTCGGACACATGGTTAAACAGTGGAATCATTTCGATCAGCTCACTGAATTTATGATCAGTTGTGTGTAGAGGATGATCTGATCTGTTAAAAAGATGAGGAAGGTTGAAGTCCCCCATGACCAGTAATTGGGAGCTTCGCATTTCTCCGGCATATTTTAGAGCCTCTAATACCCTGTCGTTTTGAGCATCCGTCAAAGATGGAGGGCGATATATTATACCAATGATGCAGTCGTCATGTGATACCTGTGTAAGGCTACACCAGAGGGTATCTTCTGATTCGAGGTTGGGATCGTGAATCTTCATGCACTGAAGACGTTCGTGAAAATATAAAGCCACACCACCACCTTTTCGTGGACGATCGTTCCGTAATAGTATCATGTTTGGGATCGACAGTTCCCTTTCATTCATACAAGATTGAAACCAGGTTTTAGTCACAGCGATGAGGTCTAGTGAGTATCGTCTGCACAGCTCGGTTATTTCAGCCAATTTATTGAACAAACTTTGGGCATTCGTATAGAGACACTTTATTGAGCTTTTAGCATGCAACAACGAGTCAGTAACATTATTTATTGGTCCGACGCTGTAGACTTCGGACATTTGTCGTTTTTTGATGCAAGTTGAGATATTTTCACTGGCGACTTTGAGTCAGACTCGGATGCCTTTGCAATGGAAGGCTGCAATTTGACTTCAACAACTTTGGGATTGCATAATCTAACGTTATCGGGTAATCTCTTTCTGTATAGTTTTAGTTCGGATCGGACAGAATCTGCCATAATACTTGACAAACATGTAATCTTTAGTGGATTTGAACATTTTCCTTGATAGTTTGGCGAGCAAGGTATTCGGTATGTGTCGACGACTACAGAATTTGAAGAGCTCATTGTCTCGGCAATAATGACCACTGTTTACGATCGTGCTCTTTTCTTTCGTAAACCGTTGTGGCTGCTGTATTTTCAGGTACGTCGAGCAGAATAATACTCCTTGATGCTGCTTGATCTCGACCATTGGGTGTTCCTTGCCTTTCCCACCAAGGTATGTCAGCATGTATACGTTGGTGTGAGTCACTTTGTGTTCCGAGCAAATACGAATTGAGTAGGACATTTTCCATGTCCCTTTCGTTGGCAAAAGTGATCTTAAGCAAACGTGGTTTGTCTTGGTTCGGGGACTTTGGGTGACGAGCGAGCCGAGTTACCGATACCGGGTGTATACCATCTAAGCCCATTCGATTGCAAATATCTGAACAATTCTCAAGGTCATGTTTTTGCCTTTCATGAAAGAGCGTGATTTCTGACTCAGTAATATTGGTACAGATTACGCTTAAATTCTTTCCGTGTTTAATAGAGTATATTGGCTCCATTTGATGTGGAACGGTTTTGCTCATAACTCCCTCTTTCGCCTGAATTGTAGGCGTCTGTGCTCCCGTCAAACACTTATTTGCTTTAGTCACCATATGGGCAAATGTTGGGTTGTTAGTGTGTGATGCAACTAGACGTTGGGGAGTCTTGGCTATAGTGTTCGCCATTTCATTCGATGATGACCGCGGGAAGCAGGCTTCAAAAGGACCGCCTTTGTTGCATCCGGATAAGCACTCACAACACTAAGTCAAGGGTGCGCTTTGTGGTGTAGTTTTCTCATGCTTTTTACCGCCTTGAGAAACATCTATTTCGGTTAGAATTGTGTTGACAATTTAATCTACTGAACGTGGTTCAATTGTTTCCTCGAGTTTTCGATAAGATTTTTCTAAAATCTCTATTCGAGATTCCAGCTTTGACTCATGGGGAAGATTTGTATTCATATCACTAGGCTGTTCATTTCGACATGCACTACATACGTAGCAAACGCAGGGGAAATCAACGTTGTTAATAAACAATACCACTTCCTGGGTTAAGGCTTTATCACAGTTGGTATGTATTTTACCCAGGCAACCAAAACATTTAACCACATTAGATCTGGCACTTACCCCTTTGTTACAGATTTGACAGACATCACGTGCTGCCTTCTTTGTCTGGGGTTTCAAGGTCATCCTTCGTGTCATTGTTACAATCCAGCGAGTGATGAGTCAGTGCACTTGGCGATGAGGTTGTTTATAGACCGATAGTTACCGCTGGAGTGAATGCGTTGGATCGGAGCGACGCGATCCAATAGGTAAAAAGCAAACGATTTTAAATCAAAGTGATGCTGTTTAACAAGTTTCGATCTGATGGAGTTGTAAAAACTATCAGTTGATTGGAAATGATGTGAACTATTCAACAGTTCCCGAACAGGACCGATATTCTTGATCGCCAGGGATATTTCACGCGTAGGTAAATTTGGGTTTGAAACTAGAAAATTGGATTTTCAAGTATTCACCTTGTTCGAAGTTGAAACAGGTACATTCCAAACGAGCGAATTGAGACGAGTCCAATGATATCTGATCCGTCCAGCTAAGACAAGCAGGTATGAAAATAAATCCTAAAGTATGAGAGCACAAAAATATGCGTCCGCACAGCGCGTCAAACTCAAATCGGTGAGTGCGTTTGACATGGCTAAACAGGAGGCGAAATATATGATTTAGAGTGTGCGCCTTTGATTTCATCATTTTGTACGTTAGGATTAGATCAAATCTAACCCGTCAGTGAAGCTGCGTATCCACGTTAAGATGTTCAAGTCGATTCTCATATGGTAGTTTGCGGAGGATGCCAACCATTTTAGTTGCTCTGTGATAAATCCTATCGAGGGTCTTGATGTCCTTTTGTAGACACGGTGAACAAGCTTGCACTGAGTAATCCATCACCTGGTTAATATACGTATTTATGACCATGGAAGATGATTCGCGGGAAAATGTCGGAAAATCCGCCGAAGCATACCTAGCATGCGGCTAGCTCGGCTGTACACTGCTTCGCTATGCATGCTATTCCTAAGACTTCCAGTAATCCATACGCTGAGGTCTTTTTCACACTAGCTGTTCAATATATTCAAATCGCTTCGTGAGCGCAACAGTCAAAGCTTGACGTGATTCACATCCAAACTTTACCATCATGAGTAAAGAGAACCATTTTGGCTGTGAATAGTTTCGGATGGTCGTTGATGTGGACCAAAAAGAGAAGCGGACCAAGTACCGAACCTTGGGGACACCGCTAGTAGCCTCGATTACCCCAGACATCAAACCATCGATAACTACATTTGCTTTGCCATCAAGAAGATAACTTCTCAGCCAGGTTAGAAGGCACCCATTAATACCAACATCGTGCAGCTTGCGTAGGAGTATAGAATGGTCCACGCGACAGAACGCCTTTGATATTTCCAAGTAACAAGTATGCACGCAACTACCATTATCCCCTGCCTGCGTCCAGTCATGCAGTGTATCCAGTAGGTTAGTCAAGCAATAACGAGACTTCCTAAATGCATGTTGCTATCTGGACAGCAAAATTTGGTCTTCGAGATGACTCACAATTCTTCCGCACACAATTCGCTCCATAACTTTTGAGATTACTGAAAGGAGTGTAACTGGGCGGTAATTTGCTGGATAAGAACGAGTTACACCTTTGTAGATGGTTGTCAGAATTCCTTTCTTCCAGTCATTTGGTACAACACCCTCCCTCAGCAAGTGATTAGATAAAACACAATCGACTGCCGCAAAACTTTAGGATTGCGTGTGTGATTCCGTTAGCTCCCGGAAACTTGTTGATATTCAACTCACGTAGGTGGTGCTGCACTATTTTCGAACGGATGCATACATCGCGTATTGTCTCCGGCACAATTGGTGCTGAC
>JACCGJ010021577.1:0-15394 GCA_013407085.1 Atriophallophorus winterbourni | reverse complement strand
AAACCCTAGAAAACCTCGGACGAGATTGTGATCATGAAGAGAAAAAACGAGAAGTATTTTTGAGAACATGATCAAAACAGCAGCAGAGATTAACGTTATATATTGTGTGTGAGAAAGGCTAAAAATTGTGCATGTGTGATTCATTTGCTTTTCAATGAGTAACAGTGTAAGCTTCAGAAGTTATAAGTTCGTAACGTTTTCAAAGTGGGAATTGATAGTGGAACATTTTAATTATTCTTTCCTCAAATATGATGAACAATCCCCTGTTTGATGTACTACGTTATATTCAAGGTTTTATTAAGTTACTATGTAAAGTTAGTTTAATTTGAATCACGAATTCCAAATGTTGGCTTTATAGAATGCAATTTTTACGGGCACGATTAAGTAACGCATATCGTGAATTTTGTACCATACACGGTCATGGTTTCCGATTCACGAAATACGTATAGATTTCAAATTCTCCTATTACATTTCGTTTAATTTGACAGTTGGATACAAGCGAAATAGTATTTGGACTTCCGATGTTGTTTCCAGTCTTCTAAGCTCCGCGAAATTCAACGAATTCAACGAAAAGGTTCCATGATCATTACTCGACACTGTTCAGATTTTTGATATGGCTAAAAGTAATGTGCAAATCAGATTATTCTACTTAAACTTGACAATTGAACTTGCAAATTGCTTGCGCGTGTTTTACCAGAATGGTGCTACCGATTATCATTAACTTTTGAAGTCATTATGTAACTTGCGGATCGGTAATCATCTTGACCTATACTTCAGACTCGTTAGTCATATAACTAGAGATAACGCACGACTGATAAAGTGCGAGCTAGCTTTGTTTTCTTCGCATTCGACACCGTCATTAAGCAACACACTCCTCCTATCATTGATAACAACTCATTTGATCGAAGCTAATTGCCATTTGCTTGGATCGGGAGTGATTTCTTTGAAAATATTATTCCATTGAAAACGCATCAACATGTTTGTTTGAGAGGAGAAATCCCGTAATTTGCTTGACAACCATCCTTTGAAAGTGTGAATTTTGTTGTCAAGGGGTTATAATTAACAAATTCCAAATTCTGGATCAATTTATTTTAAATAGCCGCAAAGATCGGGGTTAAATGATACCTAGTTAATTGAGGTCAATTCCATTAGCATGATATAGCAGTAATATAGATTGGATCATGTCAATACATAGTTTTTGTGTGTCCGAATGAATATTAGTAGATAATTTTGAATGGTCAACCGGTGGATGTAAGCTGACCAGTCAAGGTTCCAGACTGAAAAATCGACGGTCGTGAGTCTCGGTTCCTCCAATTTGAACGTAACTGAAGTCCAATGTTTTCTTCATGCTCTAAACACATTTGTGAATTTTTCACATTAACTGCTACTGATGAGTAGTTTAAAACTTAATTGATCATTTATCAGTAGAAACCTTATGATGTATTAGTGTTGAAAAAAGATCCCGGGCAATCAATTGCGATGTTTGAAATATTATCCGCTTAAGTGAGCAGTTAACACTCCAAATGCATGCAAATAAAATATAATCTAGTAATGAATGTATCAGTTTAATCAAGTATATTTCGTATAATGCGTGGCCTTCACAAATCATTTGCGCATTTTCAATCCTCGAGATTCAAATGATAATTTGCAACTTCTATTCACTCCTTCAGCTTCTACCATCTGAATAAGCAGATTGTCGGTAAAGTTTTGATTCCGACACAGATGCTTCGTCAGACCAAGTTCGAAAGTCAGGCCTGGTAACATGACTAAATAGCATTTCACCCAACGCCTCTGTTTTATTTTACGGCTATGCAGCCTATATTGTGCCTCCGAAGGGTGTCAAGTCACACAGGCATGACTAGAATCAGGGGCGGATTTGTCTAGCTTGGTGTGTATTATAGTCAATCTTATACAAGTGAACACGATCATGGTCAGTTGACACTGTGTAAAATTAGAAAATAACGCAGTATTATCCTAGTCTCTAGGTAATATAGGTTTTATTATCAGACTGATAAGAAAACGGAAGTAGTACTCTCAATCATCGCTATTTTCAGTACGCATCTTAATAAGGTGCTCGATTGGCGTACTAAAATTTTGCCCTCAATCCGTAAATGCTGAGGGATTTGACTTGCATATCTCGGCTCAAACTCACAGGAAGCTAATTAGCCGACATAAATAATCGATTTCTGTATTCATATTGCACACACACTTTTGTTATTATTCCTGAGCTATCTGATCCCAACTCTGGAATGCTGGTAAGTCAATTTCAAAATTCAGCACGTGACCGTTACATGCATCACGTGGTTTTCACGATCAGCTGACCGAGTCGACGAGTAGGACAAATATCGATCGAAAGCGGTCACCTGAACTGAAACTGTAGCTTCGTTGTGAGTGAAACTATTGTATGCATAGGTGACCAGTTACAACGGTATGAGACGAAATAGTTCATCATTGGGAAAATTAGCTGAAATGATCGTGGCAATAGGACACCTATTGATTTAGCGCTAACAACTGGCTTACAACTCACTTAACGTGAACATATTTTAGAGGGTTATGAGCAACTCTCTATGATTAGGCTTCGTTCAGCGAACTATGATGTCCCAAAGTAGAATCAAAGTATTTCCTTATCACCATCTAGAGATACTTTGAAACAACCACTGAGTTATTCACCTTCAGCTTATAGACCATAGCCGGTTTCGAGCAATCAGCAATCCCTTGAGTACAAATTCCGTTACATAATCACTTCCAATCCCCTATACAACCATGTCCATTCATTCACTCGACAAAGGGGCCTCAATGAATCATTAATTATAGATCTGGTTTTAACCTCCGAAGCAACAGCAGTGGAGTCAGTGCAGTATCATAGTCCTTTGGGGCTAAGTGACCATCTTGTGTTGTCCTTCGAATTCGTGTGCAACGCCAGAAGGGCGTCGGGCGCCGTTAAGTTCATCAGGAGAGTCGATTATTTCGGACTTCGCAGTGCCATTACGATTATGGAGGAAAATCATCTCGATCTTACGAAGCAGATACTCATTTTTCTAGTCTGTTAAGTTATATTGGTAAAAAAAACTAGACGAAAATTCTACCTGTGTTCCCAAAAGGAAATCAATAACATCTTGCTTCGAACTCCGAAGCCGCACACGGAAGCGGATAGCCATGCGAAATTCCGCATGGGCTGCACACAAAATAATACGAACAAACACATCTTGAGAACACTGTCGTAGTTTTTGTAACAAGGTGACGTCCTTAATTCAAATAGACAAGCAATATCACCATTGGAAGCTGATCAACCAGATGGTACGACATCCTAAGTTGCTGTACACCATCGTAAACACCGCGACCAAGGTTAAACCAGGTGTATTTCCTACCCAGACAGAGAACGGACTGACTGATAATGTCAAGGATACAGCTGATGCACTAATATCATTTTATGCGCAAGTATTTTGTTCAAAGAACGTGTCAACGTTGGCGTCTTTGCCGCGCCCACTACAAGTCGAATGCCTTAGCAACATCGAAAGCATTTACGCGGGCTGAAAGTTCGCAAATCACCAGGAGAGGATGGAATAACACCCGCTGTTCTGAAGTCATGCGAGCTGGAGTTTTCTGGCCCACAATGTGGTCTATTCAGGCACTCATTGAATACGGGAACCGTACCAACTCAACGGAAAACCGGTGTTATCACACCAATCTACAAAGAAGGCAGTCGTTCTGATCTGGCAAATTACCGCCCCGTGACGCTTCTTTAAGCGGTATTTAAAATTTTGGATCGCATAGTGTGTGAACGACTTGTTGAACACCTCGAGAACCATCAGCTAATTACTTTCACACAACACGGATTTAGGAAAACATATTTATGCCTGTCTAACTTGCTCACGACTCTTAATGACTGGACGCAAGCATTAGACCAAGGGGGTTCCGTCCATGCCGGTTACTCAGATATATCTAAAGCATTTGACAGAGTGAATCACTCCTCAGTGCTTCAGAAGCTGCAGAATGTTGGCTTTATCGGAAACTTACTAACATGGTTCACAAGTTACCTGTCTGGACGCAAAGTAAAGTCAGAAGAGATGGTGCGTGCGTGCAGCTTGCTCGGTTTACTGAAACGCATTTTCGGACGTTTCCCATCACACTCACTCGCGAAATTACTAAACACTTACATACATCCTGTCGTTGACTACGCTGTACAAGCTTGGACGCCATGGATGTTAAAAAAGATCTCGCTCCTCGAACGAATTTATCACAAGGCAACCAAAATGGTTACCGGATTGAATAATTTACCCTTTGAGCAGCGACTGACCAGACTTGGACTGTGCACCGTCGAGCGCAGACGTACGCTACACGGCCTCACTCTGACATCGAATCATCTACGCGAAATCCCACCCTCTCAAACACCTCTTCAAGTTTCGTTCCATTGTCCCCACACGCAGCCACACTTTGACCCTTCGAATCCCACACTCACGATTGAATTGTCGTCGTCACTTGTTCGCTGTTCGTGTATGCTTCTTGTGGAATAGCTTGCCGACAGATATTGTTACCTCAGCGAACGAACACATCTTTAAACAAGGGTTACGAAACCATATGTTGAGAACTACTGCGTTGGCCCCTACCTATTGATGTCTATATTTTTCTAACGCACGGAACTACTGTCCATCCAAAGATTATTTTCTCTCAGTCTGTGTCGCCATTGGGGATTATTTTTCTCCACCTATGAAGAACATTGACATGATCATACAAGTAACGATTTTTAATTTTTTATACGTATACCCTATGGTACTGTACAGCAGTTTGCTTTTTTCAACCAAAAATCTTGTATCTTGAATCTTGGGCTGTTTCGCGTCACCATATAAATAAAGCAACAATAAAACCTTGGTCAACGCTTTACCACTGTTTCATGTCACACTGAACCTAATCTTTACTGTCCAGCATACAAAACCTAGTTCTGGAGTGTATGCTTGAAGGGTCTCAGAAACACATTACCTTGTCGATTTTAAGCGTTGAGTTTGCTTGACCTGGAATAAATTTGAGATTCTGCTGGAGGTTGTGAGGTGATTTTAACATGATCTGACACACCAGTGACGAATGATGCGATTAGCTAACCCCCATCTTGGCACGGAAGTTCAATCGGGAAATACATCTCTGCTGTGCAGCTAACATCGTGCAAAATTCACTGGCCACCGGTCGTGAGCTGCATGCTGAAACACACTTTCTTTTCTCATACCTGTCTTTGCCTGGGCAACTTGACAGTATCTTAGCCCATGTGCTGTCTTTGACTGTGCGGCATATTGCCCGGATCAGATTTAATGGTCCAAAAACCAAATATTTTACAGTGACCATAGATTGAATATATATGAAATGCATAAAAGCACCAACGTTTCTTCTTCAATACGGAAAGTAAGCTTATATATTGACGTGCGAGGTTGGATTTGGTCAACACATCGTTCTCAAGTTCAGCCTTGAACATGTTAAGGCTTGATGCACAAATGATATAATGGGCAGAGTGTTCCATATGAAATAAACTCAGACAACAAAGAATAGCCTTCAAGAAGTAGATTTAGAGTGTCGAATAGTTAACTTTTAGCCATGAGATCTGCAACCACGTGCATCTTGCTGATTAAACAGGTGTTCAAGTAGGAGACCTACTGTATGCAGAATGTTGAACAGCAGGATCAAGTCACCGATGACACGACGGTACGAAAAGTCAATTATGTTCAGAGTTGCAATCCTCTCCTCGTATGGCCTGTTGTATTATCCGGTCACCAGTTTTGTACCGCATTGGTATAAGCGTCGCAGCAAGGCCATGTCCTTTTGTACCTATGTGGTCCATGTTTGAGCAGAAAACATGCTTTGTAAAACTAACGAATATCATTCTGAGCATTGCTGAGTTTTGGCAGGATTTTTTCATAACACTGGTATTACCTTTGGCTTTCGAGGCAGAGTATTAGCCCCAAGAATGAGCCTCGAGGCGCGCCGCTCGTAACTTCTAATGGACTGGACGTGCCCAATCAACTCTAACGCTGATGACTCTACCAGTCAAGTAATCCTCTATCCAGGTCAATAATCTGCCACCCATCCCAGTGACATTGCTGTCTTTGGCATCACATGATTTTGAGCGAATAATAACCACAGAAATACTGCAAATCGCGTTTCTCTAACAAATTTGCAGACAAGTTTAGACGATTAGACCAGGATTGTAGATGTGGGTGGCTGTATTCACGCGTGCTACCTGGACATTTCTAAAGCTTTCGATAGAGTTGATCATAATTTACTATTGAACAAGCTAAAGAAACAAGCTATTGTTGGAAGACTATATGAATTTATAAGTGATTAACTCAGCAACAGACATATCAGAAAATCGATGTCACTAGCCGTGTTCCACAAGGCTCATTGCTTTGACCAATACTGTTCCTAGTCTATATGAACGATATACCAATACCAAATAATAATAAGATGGTTTTTTGCTGACGATATAAAAGTATGGCGGCGAATCAGAAATGCTGATGATTTAATTTTGCTGCAAAACGATTTGAATGCTTTTTACAAATAGCCATCCCAAAATACACTATCATTCAATATGCAAAACTCGAAGATGATTCAGATCGGACGTGACCTTGGCTTTTCCTATAAATACAAGCTCGGCGACAGAAACCTGGAGTACAACGAAGAAGAAAAGGACTTGAGTGTCTGGATTGAAAAATGGTCTGCATCGCAAAGCCGTTTACAAAAGCGCGTCTGTGCTGCTCAGCATGTTACGGTGGCTATTTGAACGTTTTTCCCGGAGTGTTTTCCTCTCATGATGAAAACATATATACACCCGGTTCTGGATTATGCCGCAGAAGCCTGGACACCATAGCTCCAAAAAGACATCTTACTTCTGGATCGCATATATCGGAGAGCTTGTACAAACCTATTTTTACTTGACAATTTTTCGGGTTAAAAATCTATTGTACAGTTTTTGATATCTTCAGTTCAATTTGTTCTGACAATACCGTTACGTTCAGAAGATCGATAGTACTATTGATTTTTCGATTTCCCGTTAACGTTATTACTCACATTTCATCGATTCTTTATTCGATAACTCAGTGAACACAATTCTTCTGTCGAATACGATTTTTTACATAAACAACTCATCAATTAATCGCAATATACTTCTGTTGTGTGCGTTACCCGCGTTCTCGGTCGATCTGGGCTTTGGGATTTCCGCTTTGGGAACGTAACATTGCGAGTAGAAATAATAAAGTCATTACAAGAACAACACGCAATTACCAAAGGAGGATTGCGGATTATATGTACGTGGATCGAAAGAACTGTTCGTGAGTCAGATTGCTTATTTTGATATTGCGATTTCTGTATACTAGCTTTACTGGTACACTACATATTTTTGATGAGCCCTATTTTTTTCGCACATTCTCCCCATATTTTGAATATTTTCAATCTGTATCATTTGCAATGACTTTCTAATCACTTCAGCGAACACAGCCACCCGCTCGGATCTTTTCAATTTTAAAAACCTTCCAACATTCCCCGGTACGCACAACCCTCGTCTATGGTTCGCTCAAGCTAAAGCTATTTTCAAATTAAGACGCATTACTAAACAGAAGAGTATGTACAACTGTGTTGTTGCGCACTTACCCACTTAGGCCGCTACAGAGGTCGCCGATATGATTTATGATAAACCAAAATCCGACCCTTATAACACACTGAAAAATGTTGATCAACAGAATAGCCGCATCAGATGAGTCAAATTCGCGTACATTGTTAGCAGGAGTAGAGATTGGTGACAAAACCCCTTCTCAGCTGTTACGACATATGATGCACCTTCAATGGAAACAACCCCTGAATGAGTCTGTTTTACGTGAACTATGGTTTCAAAACTTACCTGTATATTTAAGAAAATCTTCTGTTCTCGAGAACGATATACCTCTACGGAAGCTAGCAGAAACCGCAGATCAAGTTCATTCAGTGTACAGAAACAAGTCACCATCTATCCTGCAAGAAGTCACATTATAGCCCGTGGTGGAGACTGAAGTAGGAGAGCTTAAGCAACAAGTCACTGAATTGACCTCACAGATCTCAGCCCTAACAAAGATGTTCAACGATCGGCCATCAAGACTTAGTCACAGTCGAACGCGCACTTCAAACAGAAGTTCATCCGAGACCGCTATAAACGCGAGCACAGTCTATGTCATTATCACCGCCGATTCGGCTCAAAGGCTAGAAAGTGCTTGTCATCCTCTAAACTTCACAAGCCAAGGAAACTTTAACGCCAGGCAGTAACAGCGACGACTCCACCTGGCAACAATATTAGTCGCCTATTTTATTTCACTGATTGTTCGAATAAATTGCGTTTTCTCATTGATACGGGTGATGAGATAAGTGTAATCTCGCCCACACCACAGGAACGCAAGAACACAACCTCATTGACATTACAGGCGGCAAACGGTACGCAGATCACCACGTTCGGCCAACGTTCACTAACTTTAAACCTAGGCCTCAGACGTGATTTCCGTTGGATCTTTACCGTTGCAGACGTACGAAGCGCTATATTAGGTGCAGATTTCCTGACACACTTTAACTTGTCCGTCGATTTGAAGTCCCGTAAACTTATCGACAACCTGACAGAGTTAAAAACCCTAGGAAAACCATGCCGTTCTGCGATACAGTCTATTCGCGTATTACCACCGAATATTCCAGAACAATATAGCAGCTTATTGTCTGAGTTCCCCGAAGTTTTCCGTCCAAACTCAACGAATAATGCGATTAAACACGACGTTAGACACCATATCGAAACACGCGGTCCCCCAGTCTTCACTCGACCAAGACAGTTAGCACCAGACAAATTGGCCATTGTTAAACGAGAGTTCGAGCATATGATGGCATTGGGCATCATTCGTCCATCAAAATCATCATGGGCCTCATCTCTCCACATGGTCGAAAAGAAGCAACATGGTGCATGGCGCCCTTGTGGGGATTATAGAGCACTGAACAAAACAACTGTTCCAGATAGGTATCCTATACCACACATCCACGACTTTGCCTTGGCACTTGAAGAAAAGACCATCTTTTCCAAACTTGACTTGGTGCGTGCCTACAACCAAATACCAGTGAAACCAGAAGACGTGCCCAAAACAGCCATAACCACACCATTCGGACTTTTCGAATTCGTTCGAATGCCATTCGGTCTGCGCAACGCAGCACAGACATTTCAACGATTCATGGATCAAGTTTTCTTGGGTCTCGATTTCGTCTTCGTTTACATCGATGACGTACTCATCGCTAGTAAGTCGCCCACTGAACACGCTGAACATTCACATCGCGTCTTTTCACAACTGTCGAAGTACGGCATAGTCGTAAACCCCGATAAATGCGTATTTGGCGTCGAATCACTTGAAATTCTTGGACATCAAGTTGATTCCAAAGGTATCAGGCCATTAGAGCAAAAGGTTTCCGCCATAAAAGACTATCCATTACCTGAATCAATACGACAACTCCGTCGTTTTCTTAGTCTTGTGAATTACTACCGTCGATTCATTTTTCACTGTGCCGAGCTAATTCAACCATTGACGGATTTACTCCGCAACAACAAGCGCTCGTTAAATATGACGGACTCAGCTAAAACTGCTTTTGAACGCATTAAAAATGCACTTAGCGAGGCAACGTTGCTGAACCACTTACCGTCTGATCCTAATATCAAACTATTTTTATCCACGGACGCATCTAACGAAGCAATTGGTGCAACTTTGCAATATAGTCGCAATGGAGAATTGTACCCATTATCGTTTCTCTCAAAGAGACTGCAACCAGCTCAGGTTCGCTACAGTACGTTTGGCAGAGAATTGCTTGCAATCTATTATGCCATCCGTCATTTCCGCCATTTACTTGAAGGGCGAGAATTCACGGTTTTAACTGATCATAAACCGCTCTGTTACGCCCTGCTTTCAAACACTGATCGCTATTCGGCTCCAGAAATTCGACAACTGGACTTCATTGCACAGTTTACCACCGACATCCGACATGTCTCAGGCCAAGATAACGTTGTCGCCGACGCCCTATCCCGTGGTCACCTCAATTCTATTACCAGCGACGTCCAATCACTAAAAATCGCAGAAGCTCAGCTTACCGACCAGGAGTTACCACAAATTCGGAAATCTTCATCGTTGACGCTAACCGAGATCCCAATTCCTGACTCCTCCATGTCTATAACATGCGATCTATCCACAGGAACCCCTAGACCTTTTGTACCAGCAACATTACGTCGCGAAATATTCCACCAAATACACGATCTTTCACATCCAAGTATTCGCGCTACTAGAAAGTTAATCTCTGACCGTTTCGTGTGGCCAAAAATGAATCACGACATTTCAATTTGGTCGCGTTCATGCATTCATTGTCAACGTGCAAAAGTTCACCTTCACACTATCTCGCCTTATGGTACTTTTACAGCACCAGACGAAAGATTCAGCCATATTCATCTCGATTTAGTTGGACCACTGCCATCATCACGTAATCATTCTTACATCTTAACATGTGTTGACAGATTTACGCGATGGCCTGTTGCAAGGGCCTTGAAAGACATTGAAGCAAAGACGGTTGCCGAAGCATTAATCGAATCTTGGATATCACAATTCAGCGTTCCTTCAGTCATTACAACTGACCGTGGTTCTCAATTCCAATCAGCACTCTTTCGAGAGTTAAACCAACTGCTGGGCACCGACCACATTCGCACCATAGCCTACCATCCTTGCGCGAATGGTCTAGTAGAGCGCTTTCACCGACACTTGAAAGCTGCTTTCATTGCTCACGGGAATACACAGAATTGGTCAGTCTCATTACCGCTTGTCATGTTAGGATTAAGAACGGCAGTGAAAGAAGATCTCGGGTGTTCAACAGCAGAACTAGTTTATGGCACAACACTGCGGTTACCGGGTAAAATGGTCAGTGGCTCTCGTGAACACGACTTCACACCAACTAGTCAGTACATCGAAGATCTTAAGCGCCATATGCGGACATTGCGTTATCAACAGCCAAGGAAATCGCATTGCGATAAGCAAGTGCATGAAGACCTCCAATCATGCGAGTTTGTCTTCGTGAGGGTCGACAGTGTTAAGAAGACCTTGATCCCACCTTACAGCGGTCCGTACCGAGTACTTGAACGTCATCCCCAAATACTTCGAAATAGATAAAAACGGAACTCCTGACAACATTAGCATTGATCGCCTAAAGGTCGCCTATGTGCAACCCTCGCCGTCGAGCTCACAGCGGAGCTTACGAAACACTGAAAGCCCAAATCGCGATGTTGTCATTTTACCCACTTGTATCACACAAAATGCTTCCGACATCCAATCCACCCCTCCCACCCAACCAATGGGTATACCCAGTCTTTCCCCACAGACTTTACGTTCTTGCTTGAAAAGAACCCAACACACACGATCTGGCCGTATTGTTACTTGACCAAAGAAACTTGCGACTTACCTCAATTAAATGTTTCGAGCGTTTCCATTTTTTTCCAACGCTCTAGGGGGGAGATGTGTCGAGTTTGTACAAATCTATTTTTACTTAACAATTTTTCTGTACAGTTTTTGATATCTTCAGTTTAATTTGTTCTGAAAATATCGTCTCGTTCAGACGATCGATAGTACTATTGATTTTTCGATTTCCTGTTAACGTTATCACTCACGGTTCAACGATTCTTTGTTCGATAACTCAGTGAAAATAATTCATCTGTCGAATACGATCTTGTACATAATGAACTCATCACTTAACACAATACAGTTTCGTTGTGTACGTTACCCGCGTTCTCGGTCGATCTGGGCTTTGGGAATTCCGTCTCGGGAAAGTAACATTTCGGGTTACGTTCCTCATATGGAGCAAATAAGGCCCGGATAGTTTCCACAATATTGACCCAACCGACTATTGATAGAAAAGCCCAAATCTTTCAGAGAAGTTCGTATGGGAGCTCACTTCCAATAATAACAAACATGGTTTACTCATCCATATATATAGGCTGAGAATGTAAGAGGAAATGACCTTGGAAAATAGCGCATTAAAACCGTGTCAAGGACTCGATGGACCAATCAGAATAAAGGGCGAATATGATCAAATTATAAACGTTATGATCAAATTATAATCATGTCTTTCGCGCCAAATAATTCAAATATATGTTGACATAGTGTCAATATAGAGTCGTAATATCTTCAAAGATATTGAGTTTTTAGGGAAAATAAACGTCTTTTCCCATTACCTCCCTTTTTAAAAGTGACTCAGTACCGACAGAGCTTGGGGTTTACTTGAAGTGGTACGACAGTCTTGCGTCTTCGGTTAGTCCATCGTCGGGGTTCTAGTGCGCGATCGGGAGCGATAATGTCAGGTGGTATTTCCACCGGAGGAGATGGGAGCTGGAAGGTATCAAATAGAAGATCCAACGGAAGATTCACTGGTTCCGCAGGTTCAAACTCCGACTGTCCTTCTCTTGGTCTCAATTGATTGAGATGGCGTATCCAAACGTCGTTTCCAACTTGGATGTCGAACATAACGCTACCTCTCCGACATACAACTTTGCCCTCGATCCATGGGTTTCTTCGTTGTCGATAATCACGAGCATAGACGCTGGATCCCACTTTGAAGCTCCTCTGACTGAGATGCTGATGAACATGAGGTTGCGGTGGTTTCGGGACCATTGCGTTATTGACTGTACGAAGTTTTCTACCCATAAGTGCCTCTGCTGGCGTTTGACTATTCATCATGGATTCGTGTGGGGTCGTCCGGTAGACTAACAGGAATCGTTGCAAGTTGTCGACGGTAGTCCCCTCCCCTCGAGACTTGAGCATTGCTCTTTTGAATGTGTCGACAAACCTCTCCGCTTGTCCGTTCGATTGGGGATTGTAGATCGGAGTCCGGATATGCTCAATTGCATTCTTCTTGCAGAATTCGGCAAAATGAGCTGATGTGAATTGGGATCCATTATCTGAGACAATGGTGTCGGGAACTCCGTGTTGGCTGAATAGCGAAGTGAGTGCTCCGATTGTGGTCGAACTTGTGGCAGGAGAGAGCGGGACGATTTCTGGCCATTTTGAATATGCGTCTACCAAGACTAAGTAGGTGGTTCCGTTGAGTGGGCCGGCGAAGTCAATGTGGATACGCGACCATGCTTTGTCAGGTCGAGGCCACGGAACTGGTGTTGCGTGAGCAGGAAGTTTTGCCGCTTGTTGACAATTGCTACAGCGCCTGACAAACTCGGTGATGTCAGCGTCCATCCCGGGCCAGTAGGCGAAACTTCGGGCGATTGCTTTCATCCGATTGATCCCCGGATGTCCAGCATGAAATTGACGTATGACCCGTTGACGCAAAGCAGCGGGAATAACGACTCGAGCACCAAACATGAGACAGTCATCCACGATTGATAAGGATTCCCGTCTTTGAAACAGTTGATTGTCATTCAATTGTGGTGCTAGCCTAGGCCATCCAGATTGAACATACCTGATAGCTTCTGAGAGAACCTCGTCGTCGTTCAGTGTCCTCTTGATATCTGCGACTGTCACAGGAAGGTTTCGCATTGCTGTGGTCAACTGATCGCGTACATACTGCTCAGTAGATATAGCTGCAATCCTGTCAGAAGGTGCACTGCTGCACTGGATTTGGTTGCACAAAGCATTGATTGGCTGATCTGCAATTTGGAGATCTTCGATCCAATCGAGTCCGAGGAGATTCAAGTTCGCTTTGCTGATGTAGCAGGAACATGTTGCTGTTTTCTCTCGGAAAGACACACAACACTTCAGTTGTCCGATGAACTTGAGCGATCCACCACAGGCAGTGGTTGCAGGCGGACATGTTGAATAGATACATGGGCTACCAAGATTTTTCCACATTGCTTCGGAGAGGATTGTGATGTCCGATGCTGTATCCAGTTGAAGCTGAACGGGTATACCGTTGATCTGGATTGAGATGAACCGCCGTCTCGGAGATGAACTTACTGGGAATGTTGTTGTGACGCTGAGTGCGTGTCCACTTGATGAATGCTTCCAAGTAGTCCTGGGCTTTGATGAAAACCTCTGCTGGTTTTGCTGCGGCTTTGAAAATGATCTCGAAATCTGTGGTTTCGACGAAACTTGTTGTTTCGTTCTGGATCTGCAGAATCCTTCTTTGTGGCCTGTGACGTTGCACTGACTGCAACGGTGTTGTTTGAAGGGACAATATCGGTCGTAGTGCCAGGCTCCGCAATGCCAACATGAAGACGGTGGCTTCTTTGCGCTGGAATCTTGTTGCGAATGCCAATTGCTTTGCTGAACGGCATGGACGGTGTCGGTGCCATGATTCCCATGTTGAATCATTGCCGAATCTTCTTGGAGACGGACCAGTCGTAGATATTCATCACCAATGGCTTGGAGAGTGAATGAGGGTTCTTGCTCAAGTTTGTTGAGCAGTCGCGTTCGAATATCAGCGAAACGCGGAGACACCAGGCTGCATATGAATATCAAGGATTTGAACTGGTCGTCTGTGAGGGACCGCAACTTGAAGCGTTCGCATTCGCGATTGACAATGCCCATGTGCGTCAGGAAGTCGTCCGTGTCGTTCATTTTCAGCTTGAGGCACCTGTAACGTGTGTTGAAGAGAGATACATGCTCACCGAAAAGTTCAATCAGTGACTTGATCGTCTCATCAAAAGTTCTATCCCGAGGATTCTTGGGAAGGATCAGGTTACAGTACTTATCCAGCTCTGCTGGGCCAAGTTTACGAAGCAGCAGCCGGACTTTCCATGCATCATCTTGGGCTGAAAAATCAACACGAAAAAGATCTTCATATCGCCTGAACCAAGTTTCAAATGTGATGTTAGCCTCCGGATCATAGGAGAATTCTGCGATGCTGTTCGCAATTCCGTCAACGGAGGGTGGAATAGCACGAGGTTCTGTGATTGGTACTTGCTTCTGCAAAAGAAGTTCCATTAGCATCATTTGTCGCTCCAAAAGAATTTCTATCTTGGATTGTTCCATGATTTCGTAACTTGAATAAACCCGTCGCCAAACTGTTACGTTCTTGATATGGAGCTAATAATGCACCGTCTATGCTTCCCACAATATTGCCCAATCGATTATTGAGAGAGAAGACAAAAGCTTCAGAGAAGTTCGTATGGGAGCTCACTTCCAATAATAACAAACATGGTTTACTCATCCATATATATATAGGCTGAGAATGTAAAAGGAAATGACCTTGGAAAATAGCACATTAAAACCGTGTCAAGTACTCGATGGACCAATCAGAATAAAGGGCGAACATGATCAAATTATGATCATGTTTTTCGCGCCAAATAATTCAAATATATGTTGACATAGTGTCAATATAGAGTCGTAATATCTTCAAAGATATTGAGTTTTTAGGGAAAATAAACGTCTTTTCCCATTAC
>JACCGJ010021575.1:0-12779 GCA_013407085.1 Atriophallophorus winterbourni | reverse complement strand
CTGAGGTATGGTTAACAAGTGTAGCTTGAAATCAAGGGGTGGGTAAGAATAGCACCACCAAATTGTTTAATCCGTGTGCTAAAACGCATGTAGATTGGGTAAAACACATTACCATGAACAAAGGCTCATTTATATGCATGCCATCACACAACCCACTACCGGTTCATTGTTTTTTTACAAATAGCTTTGTTTAGTTTTGTAACTCGTGAATAAAACCAGAAAATATTTGGTTTAATAAAATATTATTTTCTTTATAATTAGGGATCGATGCGAATGTTTATCTGAATAGGCCTTTTGAATATTTCTCTTTAAATATATTCTGAGCTTCAAAGAAAATTCTTCCATAAAATTTCAATAAATGATATTTGCAAGTGGATCTCTCCATTATTTATCATAATTACAGTAAATTTGATAAATAATTGTATGCTGGATATTTTACAATAAAATCCCGAAATTTCAAAATCAGTCATTATATCAAGAATGAGTTTCGCGAAATTATTTCAAATGTCTTATGTGAAGCGTAATTCACTTTGCTTGAAGATTTGTGCTGGTGTTTCTGCCTAAGGATTTAAAAAGTTGCAAAAATCAATTCATTTTCTTCGAAGCAATTTCTTTTCTGAGGTATTTATTTTCGGTACTCAAAGTGAAATGCTCGAAATATAGTAGAATCAATGATTTACAACAAATACCTTCGTTTTTGCCGAAATCTCTACCTATAAATCATAATACGAATTTTCGAAACCAAATTCAGAATAATAAATCTTGCTGATAAGTGATCAAAATATTATTGTTTTAGGCCGAAACATAATTTTGCTCAAAACATAAGATGGTTTGAAAAATGCACTTTGCATACAGTTCTAACATACAGATATCCCAACACCGTTTTCGTGCTCATTGCACGCATCGCGTAGGGACAGTTGGATCAGGATCCGCCTGCGCTTGGCACAGTGGATGAATGGTAATCCAGTTGCGAATGTATGCCACTGTTGGTTGAGTTTGGTGCAGTCAAAATTTTCAATCGCATGTGCCCAAACGTATGCAGATTGTGCAATCGATTGGAATATGTTTGGGACCGATCGTGTATTCATAATGCAAAGGAATTTGAGTGCAATCGGTTAGAGTAGTTTTTGGGTAACGTTTCACTTTTGACACAGAAGCTTCGTCAGAACAAGGGTGATAGTCAGGACAGGGAACATGATTAAGTAGTAGTCAACCCACCACCACTTATTTGACCTTACCGCTAAACAGCCTATAGTACGCCTACATTGTGTCACGTCTCGTGGGAATGACCAGGATCAGTGGTCCGATTTCCTCAGTGTGTATCGAAATCAATCTGATACAAGTGAACACGGTCAAGGTTAGTTGACACAGCTGCCCACATACGTTAAAGTACATAACTAACGAGGCTAAGGCTATTTTTTGCAGAATAACAAACATCTAATTAATAAGCGGGTACTTGCAGGGTTCGGTACCACCAAAAAGGTTAAGAACCACTGTCTTATACCTAGTTACCGTAAATACCCGCGTATAGGACGATACCATGTATAGGACGCAGTGGATATTTAACCCTAAAAACGATGGAAAAACTGTGTACCTATGTATAAGACGCATCCCAATTTTAGTCCTTAATTTCCATTAATTTTTATAGAAACGGTGAACTTAAGTCAATCACGGTGAACTCCATACAATCGCTATGATCGTCGTGCGGGCTGATTGCTGACTCATTCATCATGTCAGTCAGCAGATGTCTGTCTAGCCCAGGGGTGGGCAAACTTTTTGACTCACGGGCCACAATGGGTTCCAAAATTTGACAGAGGGGCCGGACCAGGAGTATTTGGATGGAGTGTTTGGGCCAGATATATACTAAAATATTACATTTAGTGTATGTAAACCTCATAACACTGTACTAATAATACAATCCAATTTATTAACTGTCAAATATGGAAAAGAGTCCTCATCACTAGGGTTACCAAAAAATAGCCCTCAAAACTTGAAAAAAATTGCCTTTTTATATTGCTTTTATAATTGCCTAAAAAAGAGCAAAAATTGCCTTACTTACAAACTTTCAATATGCATTTTTTTTCATAAAACAGCAGAAAACCCCACCAATTTCAGTGGGAACAGTGTTGTTGGTCTCCTGTTTTTGCCAGTGCATCGAGGTCTGGAGTTAATTTTGTTGTGGCAATTCTCAGGACAGATCTAAGGTGTTGGTCTGTTAACTTGGATCTGTGATGTTATTTGTTGATTTTCATGACGCTAAACGTCTGCTCACACACATAGGTCGAGCCAAACAACACCAAAATCTTCTGTGCAGTCCTTCGAAGGTTTGGAAACGTGGTCTCGTTAAGTGAAGCATAAAATTCATTCAGTTTAAGAGACTTGAACTTCTCCTTTGAGATGGAGTCAGACTGAAGATCGATCAGTTCCAATTGCAGCTCCTGCGGTGCTGATTCGGGGTCTTGTGAAAGAGGACAAGACACCAGTTGAAGTAACTTGTCAATTTTTTTCAAAATCACAGAACCGACGGCAAAATTCCATGTGCAGGTCGTCCAGTGATTTGCAGTATTTCTTCGCATTTCGGGCGGCCTCTTTCTACACAGCCAGGGTGGGGAAATGTGCGAAAGATTCGTTTGACATTTGCTTGGAGAATAAACCAAGCTTGGATTTAAAGGCTCTCACATTTGTGTACATGTCGTGCACAAACAGATCTTTCCCCTGTAGCTTCACGTTCAGCTCATTCATGTGTGAAAATATGTCCACAGCAAATGCAAAGTCACATAGCCAGGTTGTGTCGCTCAGCTCGGGGAATTCTTCGGATTTTCCCACTAACAACAAAAATGAGCGAATCTCCTCTTTGAGATCCCAGATTCGTTGAAACACTTTCCCCAAACTTAACCAGCGGACGCGAGAATGGTAAAGTAGGTCCTGGTGATCCGCATCAGTTTCTACCAGGAACGTAATGAACTGACGATGATTAAGTCCCTTTGCTCGTATGAAGTTAACAAGTTTTACAACCGGATCCACGACGTGATTAAGCTGCAATACAGACTTACACAGAGACTCCTGATGAATGATGCAGTGAAGAAAAACAACATTCTGGTCAGGGTTTTCTTCTTTCACTTTATCCTGGATTCTTTTCAGCAGCCCGACGTTTTTTCCAGTTAAATTTGGCGATCCATCCGTAGTGACATTGGCACGTTTACTCCAGGGTAGCTTCATTCTCTCGATGGCAGCAGACACCTGTTCATATAAGTCCTTTCCTGTCGTTTTCCCTTTCAGTGATTTCATGCTCAAAAGCTCCTCTGTTATCTCAAAACTGTCATTAATCCCTCGGATAAAAATTAGGAGCTGAGCAGTGTCTTTTATGTCGTTACTTTCATCCAGTGCTAGTGAATATAACTTAAAGGACTCTGCCTTTTTGTTTAACAATCTGAGTATATCTGCGTCGATCAGTTCCACGCGGCGAGTCACTGTTCTGCGTGCTAAACTGATTTTTTCAAACTTGCCTTTGCTCTCCGGACACAAGAGACCAGCTGTCTCTACTATGCATTCTTTCAAAAACTCGCCTTCGGAGAAAGGCTTGCCAGCCTTTGCTAATTTGAATGTCAGCAAATAACTTGCCTTGGTACTTAACTCTTGAATTGCTGTTTGTCTTTGAAACAAGTTCTGTTGACTGTGTAAATGAGCTGCCAACCTTTGAGCAGTAGCCGCCCGTTCTTGTGTTGACTGCTTGCTAGCATAATTTGCATGCTTCGTGTCAAAGTGACGGCTGATATTGTACTCTTTGATAACCGCAACAGCTTCTTGGCATATCAGACATACAGCCGTTGACCGGACTTCGGTGAAGAAGTATTTTGTTGTCCACTCCTTATTAAAAACTCGGCATTCGCTGTCCACTTTCCTTCTCTTTGGTCCACTCATTTTCACAGAAGGGCTCAAATGTCTACAAATAAAGTAGAAAATTATCATTGTCTAAACTTTCAGGGTTTATCAGTTATTACATGCAGAAAATTGAAGCACGGAGACCAATTTTACAAGCGTCACCTCACTTCCGAAGTCTGTTTACAACTGGCGTCCGGCATGGCTCTGCCGTCTCACATGCTTAAAAAACGGTCCACACGTCCATTAAGGGTGTAGCGGTATGGGCTTACAAAAATCTATCAGAGATTACAAAAATAATAGCTACAATGTTGTATAAAGATATACAGATAGAAAATTCAAAATAACTCACCGAAGGCTGAAGTGAGTTGAGCAAGGAAATTGTGATGGGAAGGATACTGATTCTCCACGATGTCGAAGATTCCGAGTACGAACAGTAATGCAGGAATTGGCTTGATTAAATCCGTTAAGATGGAAGTTCAGTTCAGGTAACGAATAAAGTAGCAAGCTCGCTAAAATGGAGTTATATCCGTGAGCGTTAATGGTTCTCACAGTCCAAACATTCACTGCAGTCAGTCCAGACAGTTGCAAACAAGTTCTCACACAATCGGCTCAGACACAGCGAGAGAGAACGAACAGCGCCGGTTGGATTCAAAACGTATATATTTTCAAGGTCACAATAATTAACAATTGCAAATAGCAAAATGAGTGAAATACAACAAGGGTAACAAGTTTGGACAAGGTCGGCGGGCCAGATTAAAAAGCCTAACGGGCCGGATGTGGCCCGCGGGCCGTAGTTTGCCCACCCCTGGTCTAGCCTATGTAGACTATCGTGGAAAGCGCACTTCTCATTCTTGGGCGTCATGCCGAATGATTGGATGACATTTTTTAAGGAAAAGTTTCTGCTCCAACGAGAGTAAAATACTACTCCATGATTGGTTGATATTACACTTTCATGATATTACACATCGGCAGTATAAATATTCTACCTATTACCGGTGTTTTTGAAGATACAGTTCATTATTACCCTTCAACATGAAGAAGACAAAACGACAGAGCTATACTTCAAACTTTAAAATGGAAGTGATCAAGTACGCGAAAGAACACGGGAACCGGGCAGCTGAGCGGCAATTTGGTCCGACTGAATGCGTGATCAGAAAATGGAGAAAAGCCGAAAGTACCATTAAAGAAATGCGAAAGGTGAAGAGGGCGAACAGAGGCTCGAAGGCTCACCACCCTAACCTGAAAAAGGCGCTCATTAAATGAATTCAAGATACTCGTCGAGACTGTCTGGGGGTCAGCACCACTACCGTTCGTTTACAGGCACTAAGATTAGCGAAAGAGCAAAGCATTGCAGATTTTGAGGCGTCGATGAACTAGTGCAGGAGATTTTTTGTAAGAAATAACCTATCAATAAGACGAAGAACTAAATTTTTGATATTATGATAAATGCATAATTTTTATAATAAAAGTATCCATGGATAAGACGCACCTGGGTTTTTAGGGCAACTTATGATGAAAAAAAGTGCGTCCTATACGCGGGTATTTACGGTAATTAGATTTCTGTTTTTCTTCAAAAAATAGCCTTAGCCCTGTTAGTTATGTACATTTACGTATGTGGGCAGCTGTGTCAACTGACCTTGACCGTGTTCACTTATATCAGATTGATTTGGATACACACAGTGAGGAAAGCGGATCACTGATCCTGGTCATTCCCACGAGATGTGACACACTCTAGGCGTACTATAGGTTGTTTAGCGGTAAGGTCAAATCAGTGGTGGTGGGTTGACTACTACTTAATCATGTTCCCTGTCCTGACTAGCACCCTTGGTCTGACGAAGCTTCTGTGCCAGAAGTGAAACGTTACCCCAAAACTACTCTAGCCGATTGCACTCGAATTCCTTTGCAGTATGCAGATTGTATTTAAACCCTTGATTTTGAACAAATATATTCTTTTGCGTGCTATAAAATCACCGTAATATGTATGATGGAAATGAATGAAAATGAGCATTTTGTTTATTAACAACATATCATTTTTACTGCCTTATATAACATAAAAATGAACGGATTAAATTATTAAGTGTTTTAATCGACGAAACCTCCAGTCATTAATTATTTGAATAATTGGTCATCCCAAATAATGTGATATTTATGATAACCTTGTATTATCTTTATCATGATAGCATCAAATCTGCACCTAATATACCGAAAATATAAAATAATGACGCAAAACTTCCTTGCTGCTTCATTACATTTTATAAATCTCAGCCTCAGCTACGATATCGTTTCAATATTTCGAAAGCTATTTCAGTTTTTGTATGAAAATTAAAAGCACAAACATGTAGTTTAAATCAAATCATTAGGTAGCCTCGGGTAACTATGCATGAAAGCATTGATTAAATAGGTTAAGTGCGATTATCAAATGAATATTAAATTAATATTTTGAAGATATTATGCCGCAATTAACAACAAATATATTTCTGCATTGTTTATTTGGACGTTAATATTAACTCTTTAATTTTCCAAAGTGAATAGTTACTATCACGTTGGCTAAGCGTTTGATGCTGCGTTACATAATTCGATGCGGCATTGTCACAGAAAGTGATTGCGTTTGAATACCAGGAAAATATGCAATGACCTTGGATAACTGCTTCAAAATCTGTAACCAGTAAAGTATTATGTACGGAATCATGTAACAAATATTGATTTGGTTATCCATAATGCAGAATTTATATTCAAGTATGTTAAAACGCTGGATTGCCTCTACAATATGTACAACTGTTGCTGTAACACGTTGTACGATGAGATATTAGCGATGGTTAGTAAGAGGTAAACGAGGTACAACATCAGAAAAGAGAGCCTTTGACCTAAAAACATTAGGTTATTGAGATATCGATGAGATAGATAGATAGTAGATAGATATATATAGATAGATATGCCTATATATAATATATATATATTACAGTGGAAACCGGTTACAAACGAACTCGCTGGGGAGAGATTGTAAATGTTCGTTATAAGCGGAGTTCGTTGTAAGCAGATGTTGCGACACTGACCAGGTCCAAATCGCGTTTCCTGCAGTAGCATGGGCCGATACTCTTTGTTTAAGTTTTGACTACGCCATGGCCTCGATCTTCTCTCTCCACAAATTACAAGTTCTCTTTCGACCGTCTCTTACCTTTTATTCTAAAAAATATTATGCACGAGATAAGAGCACTCCCGGGCATCTTTCACAGACGGTGTTCTGATTGAGTGGATTGCAATTGTCATGAGTCTGTGATACCAATCGGTGAGAATTCACGTGATTCCTTCTTGTGCGTTGGGGTGGAACTCCGTAGCACACTGTAGCCAGGCTTGCTGGTCTCGTCCAAGTGTCTGGTCAGTTCTATTCTTAGCGCCACTTGAAGGCCAATCTGACGGAGCGTGCGGGGGTTAAAAGCCAGGGGACAATGCGAGTTCGTTGAAGACAATGCTACTTATTGAAACAAACATAGCTGTGCGGGAAAGTGTCACGGGTGTTCGTAATACGCGAGCTAGTGACGAACAGTTTTCGTTGTACGCATAGTTCAAATAAGTTGCCAGATAGGGAAATTATTTGGGAAAAACATGGGGTTCGTTATAAGCGGGGAATTCGTTGTAGCGGTTCGTTGTAAGTGGGTTCCTCTGTAAATAGCTCTACTCTATATCTTATATATATATATATACAATTAATTCTTTGTCAGACTGCTCTCTGAATGTTGTACATCGTTTAGAACTATTACTACACCACGGCCAAATTTATGTAAGCACAACGTATGATTCTTGGTATCGTAATAACACATTAAAATAATCCAATTCAGTTTCCGAATGCAGCAAACGTCCTTCAAGTTAACTATGAATCTTGAAGAAGAATATGCAGTATCGATTTTAGTACTCTATATATGTATCAATCGGCAACTCGATTTCATTTTGCGCGTTTCTTCTTCTCGTCTACTTGTATTACTTGCATTATGCTGCTCTGTGGAATAAATCGAATGCAGCTAATTTTCTCATTCCCATTATCATTTCAAGTAGTTTCATCTCAGAATAGCTTCAGAACAGTCAGAAATCCGTTGAGTTCGTTATTTTAAATTGATTTTCTCTTTGCGGCTAATCTTTCATTTAAGTGAATTGCGTGATTCTGTATATATTTCATGCATAACACGACAACTCTTCTCCAAATTCATCCTTAAATGTCATCAGTACAACATTTGGATCACGGCAATTACATTTGTAATTATATATCATATGACGTTCGTCGGAAGTGCACGTACAGATGTCAGTTTCAGATATTATACATGGATTGATATGTTCCCATGATATGAAGAGCTTCAGGGCCCCAACATTGAGCTGATAGATTAAAAAACGTTTCGTATAGGTGACCAAGTTTTGACCAATTTTAAGTCCCGTATGTCGTTATCGCGAGGGTACAAACAAATAACATTATGTATTTGACGTTTGTATTGTGACAATTTGGTTATCAACTTGAATTATCGTCTCAACATGCAAAACGTAAATGTAATTTTTGGCTTGGACATTTGTGAACGTGATTCAATGACTACTCGTGTGGTTTAACCTGTCCGGGAGTCGGCATCCGTTTTCAATTATTGTGGTAGAGCTAACCGATCGTGAAGCGCGAACTAGCCACCGGGTTAAATCTGGAATATCCTACTGCTTGACTGTGGAAATGGACTTTGTTCCTGGGCTGTTGTGTATACGTTTTATATTAGTGATCGCATTGTCTATGGTTTCGTAACCTTACGGCACCGCAAGCTTTGTAGATAATAAGTATATATTAGAGCAAAATTTTGGTCTTCAGTACAAATGCTTCATTTCTGAGTAGGAAGATCAGCTTCACTTACGTATTTCCGCATAAATGGTAAACTAAAAATATGTGTCCCTACAATCCGGCGTTGAGTTCACAAAAATACGCTCAGACAAATGATTATATTTCGATACTGCTAGTTCATATTTGTCGTATTCGTATTATTATTCTTAACATTATCAATTGTCTAGTAAGCAATCCCTATAGTCAGAGTAGCATTTCGATTCCATGTAGAATTGTTTTGTGATTGTTTGTAATATCTTTTTAGCAGATTTGACATTACATTAATAATTCTAATGCGATTTGTTGGATCAACGTTGTCATTACGCCTTGGCACATATTTGCGTTTTGACATTGGCACAAGCAATTTTCGCTATCAGAAAACACGTTGACATCAAACTCGTTATTTTGTTCCAATCCAACATGAAGTGTTCAGTGAATTTTAAAGGTTTCAGATTAGAGGCGTCAATAAAGGGTGTGTTCTTGCTCCGAGGTTATTCGCTATTATGTTTGTTCTTTGAGATTGATAAGCGGATTTGCAGAGCAGGTGTCATTTTGTCAGTATTGAACTCTCGTGTATGGGGCAACCAAACGTTGACCGTAAAGACAAAGATTATGGTATAAAGCGCGTGCGTACTAACTGATTTACTGTACCGCTGTGAAACCTGGACCATCCACGCTAGACACGAACGTCATCATTTACAGGATTCAATTCTGACATCGCTCTTATTAGTGGAAAACACTTTTTGTCGCGCTCACCATATTCATAATCGATCGCTCGACAGAACCAATGCCTGTGCACATACAAATGAACAGTGCTGCACACAACCCTGACCGGATGACCCCGAAAAGGATACAAAGCGCACCGGGATGCATGTGCACGGTTTGCCGAAAGTCGGTAAGTCCTAAGGCGAGGTCTGTCACGTGTTACGCCTGTTTGTTGAAAGTGCATGCGAAATGTGACAAATCGCTGACTTCGGATTTAGTATCGATTAGTAATGGAGATGATTGTCCTGGTGTCTGTTAAGTTTGTCTGCTTTGCAAGGCCAAATCAACACCGTCAGCCTCGACGGCGAAAACCCCTGAATATGATATTCAGACGCGTCTAAATGGCATGGAATGGAATCCAGTATACAAAAACTGAATGAACTGATAATAAACGTCATAAAGGCACCGTCGTTACCCGACTTAGAGGTTACTGCCGAAGAGCCGGTAGATAATACATCATACTCGAGCAGGCCAACATTTGCCCAGATAACCGCGCAGATGGCAACTAAAACGGGGAAGCGTTCGTTGGGATCAGTGACTCCTGGACTTAACGAAACCGAGAAAGGACTCAAAAAATCCACTACTAAAATGTCTGAGACAAATTATAAAATAAAGTCCGCTGGTGTAAACCTTAGCGTTATATGTACAAACGTGACCGAGTCGCAGGAAACGCTGTTTGAAGCTAAGCAAAAACATGTCTTAGCTGAGTGGTTTAAACTCTGCAGTCAGATGAGATTGGCTGCGGTTACTCCCTCATCAATAGTTCGATTAAATCGCCACCTGAATTCTCCTCACACGGATGATCCTCGCCTTTTAAGAATAACGCTGCAATCTGCGGAGGACGTGGAAAACGTACTCTAAAATGCTTACATTCTTAGAGGTGTTCCAGAGACTACATGTCGTATCCATGCAGACTTACCATGGTGGGAGCGAAAGTCGTCGCAGAAATCTCGTGGAGAATGTAATCCGAGAAGTATTGTAATTCTAGGTGTTCCGGAAGATGCTGCTGACTTACCTTCTCAAGAAAAGTCTGAGCACGACCACAAACAATGGAAATATCTAGCCGAAACAATTGGTATTAAAAATGCCATACTTGTGGATGCTTTTAGGTTTGCAAACTATAAAGGGCAAGGTCCTGGCCCTTTAAAGCTAACCTTCTTCACAACCGAAATGACGGATACTATCAAACGTGAATGGAAAGCTAATAGAAAAAACCTACCACAAAACGTCGTGTTGAGCTTGCCCAAGGTAATAGCCGAAAGCAAGTTAACGGATGGTACTGACCCACAAACGCCCAGTGATGAGGTTCAACCTGAATGTCATGCGATAGCTCCAAAAAACTTGAGTATTCCGACTCTAACCGAGTCGGCCCTCTGATAACTTTTCACGATTTGAACACCACGAACTTTATAAGATGTTTATATACAAATGCACAAAGCCTTCCGAACAAATTAGCTGAGCTAACCGAGATATGTTCGCGCTACTCACCTGACAATATCGCCATTACAGAAACATGGTATTCTTCCCAATTGATTGAATCGGAGATATCAATTCCAAATATGAATTTGATAAGGAACGATCGAGAGAGAAGCGGTGGTGGTGTTGCTCTTTATTACCATAATAGACTCCAGTGCCATCCAATAGACAAGACAGAATTCACGCTCAAGGATACAATTTGGTGCACTTTAACACTGATGTTTGGTGAAGTCTGCATTATTGGTGTGGTCTACCGGCCCCCTTCATCTACGGAATCGTACAACGAAAGGTTGATCCAAGTGCTTCAGCGCTTGACTCGCACACAGCAAGCAACGACATTTATTATGGGTGATTTTAATCTGTCCACCCTTTATCTCAGGGACGATCACTCCCCACAAACACCAGAATACCGATTTAGAGAGGTACTAGATTCAATCCCGTTATACAACCATGTTCACGAATGCACCCGGAGGAGAGGTTCTGACCGCCCCTCTGTCTTGGATTTGGTGTCAACATCGGAGGAAAAATCTTTCGAAGCGATCGAATTCCAGGCTCCACTGGGTCTTAGCGACCATTCAGTGCTTGCGTTCGACTATGTTTGCAGTACTTGGAAAGTTTTAAATGAAAAACATTAAAAGAATTGCAGATTTCGTTTTATTTGAATAGTTTACAAAATGCAATCAAACAATATCGAAAACTATTGTTAATATAGAAAAAATGGAAAAATAAAAATAGAAGAGATTGTTTACCATACATGCCCATCTGCATGCATTTCAATCGCACACACTCCACGACCGGTTTCGTGCTTCAGGCACACATCCGGTAAGGAGAGTATGATTTCGCGTGGAAATGTGGAAGAGTGGAATCATGTTGCGCTGGAATGTCACCATTCGGTAAACCGTGCATAGATTTCGGCCATATCATTTTTTGTAAGATTACTTTTTACGGTACCTTCATTGAAATTGAAATAACGGATCTTTTCTAGATAAGGCCAGTAATTAATGGTAGAGAAGAGTCAAGCTCAGCCAAATTTTCCCCAGCTCTAAGTTAATCCACGCATGCAACCTTGACCTATTTCTTACGTATAGACTTTTGCGGACGCCAAAGATGAACTCCTTATTTGCTGTGCCTGTAAGACACGTTTGGATAAAGTTGGTACCACCAGCCCGCCATTTCACATGTACCCAAACGCGTGTGAATGAATTAAATCCCTTGTTCGTAAAAAACATCCTCGTGTTCATGCAGTTTATTCACACAACCCACGACGTGACATACGTGACATACCTATGTGCAATACTCGAATCTATGCCGATATACCCTGGTGGGAAAAAAGGAGGCGGAGACGTTTCGTAAGAAAATCAATGACGCGCAGATTGATCCCCTCTAGTCCCTTTCCAGAGGGCTACCAGTACGACAGAGGCCGCGAAACAACAACAACAACACGAGTATAAACATGGTTATACGTTGCAAGCAGAATCGATTGGAAGCACGCGAACTGTTGTCGCAAATACCTGCAGGATACCGCGGTCAGCAAACTACCGAGGCTTCGGACCAGCCCCGTTAAAACTCACTTTCTAAAATTCTGCTATGACAGCCTTTGTCAGAAAAAATTGGAAAAAACACAGAAAAAATATACCAAATAAGCTCAGACTCAGCATACCGAAGGCTGCCTCCGAAACACAAGCTGCAGTGACGCCGTGCGAAGACACGGACAGACTGAACTCGGAAGTTGTTTCAAAAAACTGCAATGGTCCGGCAATCATCCGCGTAGGCTCGCTACACACAAAAACCACTGTTAAATGCCTATACACAA
>JACCGJ010021573.1:0-31891 GCA_013407085.1 Atriophallophorus winterbourni | reverse complement strand
AACGAATCGCTGGGGAGAGAGTAAAATGTTCGTTATAAGCGGAGTTCGTTGTAAGCAAACCGCATTGTCAGACACGTAATTTTACCGCCGTTTTTCTGTACACGTGTAAACAAGTGAAGAATGTCTTACCTTTGTGTCTTTCTGCATGAGTGTAATCCATTTGATGATTAGATAATGCCACAGCACACAGATCACAACATTAAATCCAAGTTCATGTTATTAATAGTAAATTTATTATAAAACGAAGTAGTAAAATCATCTTGCACACACACCGACAGTCCAATCTCACGTTTTCCTGAAGTAGCTGGCGATACTTTTTTGTTGAAGTTTTGACTTCGCCACTGCCTCGATCTCTCTCTCCACAAATTCAAGTTCTCTTTCGACGTCTTTTTCTTCTATCCTGAAAAATCTTCTGCAGAGATCAAGAGCACTCCTGGCATCTTTCACTGACGGAGCTACGACTTCTGTGTCACTGTCTTCGTCCGACAATGGCACTGCGGCTGTTCCATCAGTTGTATCAGACTGAGACTGCAACGAATCTTGGACAATTTCTGACACATTTTGATCACCAGAGGTTTGAATGTCATTGTCGAAATTCACGTACTCCTCGAAATGAACATCAGAGAGCCATCCTCCTGGATTTTCGAGCACTGGGGTGGAAGTATCCAAGACTGATGTGGAAGCGTGTCGGAAACAATTCGCTATTGTGTCCTCCGACACGTTTTTACAGGCGGTTCTAGCGATGAACATGGCATCTAGCACGTTGAGCTTAAATTCGTCGCTTTTTTCTTGGGCAATGTGGAGTAGGTATCGGTGAGTCACAGCCTGTCGGTAGTTCACCTTGAAGTTCTGAATTATCCCCTGATCACATGGCTGGAGAACTGAAGTGGTGTTGGGAGGAAGACAACAAATCCTAACCGATTTCAGTCCTGTGATCTTCCCATGTGCAGGGGCATTGTCTATCAGGAGGACAACCTTTCTTTTCTCCATTGTAATGCGATGATCAAACTTTCGAACATACTCCCCGAAAATTTGCGATGTCATCCACGCCTTTTTGTTGGCTTTGTAGAAGCATGGCAGAGTTTTGATACCACTGAAACACCGTGGTCGCTCAAACTTCCCAATCACGAGTAGCGGCACTTTGTCAGTGCCAGTCATGTTGGCACAGATCATGACTGTAAGTCTTTCTTTGGACGGTTTGCCTCCGCTGCATCGCTCGCCTTTCAGCGATAGTGTCTTGTTCGGCAAGCATCTGTAGAACAATCCCGTCTCATCGCAATTGTAAATGTCTTGCGGTTCGTAGGTGGCCAGAATTTCCGGGAGCTTCGTTTTGAGCCAGTCGTCTGTCAGATCAGTGATGACATTGGCACTGTCACCGACGATGGCCTTGTAGACTATCCCTTTTCTCCTCTTGAAGCGATCAAGCCATCCGTTCGTTGGACTGCAGTTGTCCATTCTTAGTTCAGTCGCAATCTGCTGTGCCTTCATCAGTAGGATCGGACCGCTGATAGGAGCGTTCTGGGCACGAGCCTGCAACAACAAAACAAGGTAGGCCTATTTAGTGGTTGCAAGAATAATTTTTTTTCGTTTCGGTTTTATTTGATGGATTTATTTTTTATGTTTCCTTTTTGTTAAGGATATGGAAGGCAATAAATTTATTCTTTATAATACAATTCAAGTGTGAAAATTTATTACCGTACCTGCTTGAACCATGTCAGTACGGCTTCATCCAGCAAATCGTGCTTGCCAGCTCGCTGTCGCTTTCTTTCTGGCATGAATGTTGTTTCAGAGAGTTGCTTTTTCTGTTGCAGGAAAGTGGACAGCGTTGATTTTGCTATGCCATATTTTTTAGCAATTTCAGATTTTGTCATTTGGCCATTCTCCACTTCAGCTAAAACTTCCCTTTTTTCTCTAGGCTAAACTGCTCTCGTTTTCGTTGTCTGTCAGCCATCGTGTAACTGTAAGCAGGGAATGAAGTGTCTGCCTGAGTGATTGCAATTTGTCATGAGTCTGTGATAACCAATCACAGAGAATTCACGTGATTTTCTTGTGCGTGCGTGCGAGTCAGTTAGCACACTGTAGGCCAGGCTGCCTGTGTCTCGCCAAGCTGTGTCAATTCTATTCTTAACGAACTGCAGGCCACTCTTGACGGAGCGTTGTGGGTTAAAAGCCAGACAAAGCGAGTTTGTTGTACGCATGTACTTTATTGAACAAACATAGCTGTCGGGAAAGTGTACGGTGTTCGTAATAAGCGAGATTCGTAACGAACAGTTCGTTGTACGCATGTTTCAAATAAGCTGGCAGATAGGGAATTTATTTGGGAAATCATGGTGGTTCGTTATAAGCGGGAATTCGTTGTAAGCGAGTTCGTTGTAAGTATATAGATATAAGAATATTATATGCAAGAAACGAATACCCTGAGTACAACAACGAAGCTTGTGTGGTCCACTCGGATTATTGCTAACAATATATTTGACCCGTGTTATTTCTTCAGCGGGATAATTGCTCGTCGTAGATGGAACAAGCAGTGAATTACCGAAAAAGGAAGAAATATTCTGGGTCAGTAATCTGAAACAATTAAATAGTGGTTCGGCACCACGTAAGTTATCAGACGTTCACGCTGTAGGAAGCGCAAGTGTGTGTTCAGTTGATTTAAACAAAACGACACACGGCATCATGATGGAAAACGTTTATGGAAATAAACTTACTTTTGGAATTATTAAGGAATTATATCAATTGGGAATAATTCCTACATAACTCCCCCCCTAGAGCGGTGGCTGTTCAGCCATGCTCGACATCCATCTACGGTGTGTACCGACGGGGTCGTGCCACGGTACGGCCAGTGCGTGTGCGCGGGGTGTCCGTGTCGTCGGTTGTCACCGCTGTCCGTGAATGCAGCGGGGTTCCCATCATGGGTTGTGTTGCTGGCGTGGACGGGGGTGAAATGCTCAAGTCCTCGCGCATCGGCTGCGTATCTGGAGTCGACAAAAAGGGAGACGAGGGAAAAGAAACAATGGGGACTGGCTGTGAAGGGATAGTCACAGTCGTAGGGGGTCCTCGGTCTGTATTCGATTCCATGTACGCGGGCTTCAATCGGTCGATGCTGACTGAATCCGGGCGGCCGTTGCGTTCAATGACGAAGTACTTGGCACTGCGGGAGATGACTTTGAATGGGCCGTCGTATGGTGCTTCAAGGGGCCGTTTTACACTGTCTACGCGCGTGAGTACGTACGAGCACGACAGAAGATAATTGTCGACGTGACTTGTACGATAAGTTGCACGGGTAGGTGGAGCACGTATTTCTCGCATGAAGGCTCGGAGCCGGGAGACATACGGAGCAGTTTCAATCGCAGTCAGTGGTGTGGAGTCCGTCAGCAGTTCGGCGGGGAGTCGCAGAGTACTTCCGTAAACCATATCGGCTGATGTGCAACCGATGTCCTCTTTTGCGGTATTGCGGATGCCGAGCAGAACCAGTGGCAGTTTGTCAACCCAGGATGCGCTGGATTCGGTGGCGACGAGCGCAGCCTTCAATTGACGATGGAATCGTTCAACGAGGCCGTTTGCGACTGGATGGTAAGCCGTCGTCCGAAAATGTTCGCATCCCAGGAGAAGATTTAGTTCTGCGAAGAGGTGGGACGTGAACTGGGCTCCGCGGTCTGTTGTGATCTGGAACGGAACACCGTAATTCGCGATCCAACCGGAGACGAAGGTACGAGCTACGGTTTCCGCAGATGTATCCATTAGTGGGCACGCTTGGGGCCAGCGTGTGAATCTATCGATGCACGTCAAAAGATGAGTGCACCCACGGGATGAGGGTAATGGTCCAAAAAGATCGATATGTACATGCCGAAAGCGTCCATTTGGAAGTGGGAATTTTCCAGGGATAGAGCGGGTATGGCGATGTACCTTACTACGTTGGCAGGCAAGACACTGTTGTGCCCAACAACGAATGTCGTTCCGCATGCCATGTCAAACATAGCGGTCTGTGATGAGTATAGTGGTTGCGCGTTTGCTCGGGTGGGATATTCCGTGCAGGTGCTCGAAAATCCGTCGTCTGTAATCCTTTGGTACAAAGGGACGTGAATTTCCTGTCGATGTATCACAATGGATACGTACTCGACTGCCTGGTACGAGTAAGAGAGCAAACTGCAGTGAATATGTAAATAAGAATTGTTCTAAGTGTTGTGAATTATTATAAGTATGAAATAATGTATAAATATATATAATTATATTTTTGAAAGAAAAGAATACACTGAGTATCAACAACAGACTTACGAAATCCTTGTGTGGTCCACTCGGATTATTGCTAACAATATATTTGACCCGTGTTATTTCTTCAGCGCGATAATTGCTCGTCGTAGATGGAACAAGCAGTGAATTACCGAAAAGGGAAGAAATATTCTGGGTCAGTAATCTGAAACAATTAAATAGTGGTTCGGCACCACGCAAGTTATCAGACGTTCACGCTGTAGGAAGCGCAAGTGTGTGTTCAGTTGATTTAAACAAAACGACACACGGCATCGTGATGGAAAACGTTTATGGAAATAAACTTACTTTTGGAATTATTAAGGAATTATATCAATTGCGAATAATTCCTACAAACCTTCCGCCTTCAGTTACGAATACCACGCATGACGGAATCGCGGCAGCAGTCTTCTATCATAAATTCGGAAAGGCTTTTGACTCAGTCAACCAAAGGCTCCTGCTTCTTAAATTCAACCATGAAAGTGTCAGGTCTGTTAGGGATTAGCTTTTTCCTTAGCAACGTAACCTGCAAACTCGGGGTGGGTGGGGCGTAATCGGTCTGTGCACCTACAAACAGCAGAGTCTTCATGGGCCAATTGAGGGGCTACTGTTCTTTCTAATCTCAGTAGCTGTACGAGCAAATTACATGCGCTGCCCATGTTGCATATTTCTGAATAACGTTAAAATTGTCGGTACCTCGACAGTAGCACAACCGTCAACAACTATAGAGTTCCGTAGGTTATATTCTACTAAATATCTTGGCATCATGGCCACCGCAAACCTCAACTTAGCTGATCAGTGCACAGCTTTAGCTCAAAGACCTAGGATAGAACTAGGCATACTCTGTAGAAGCTTTCAGGTGCTGATACTCGGAGAGATTACCGAGTGCTTTACTGCCTCACAATAAGACGGTAAAAATTGTAGATAGATACAAAGATATGATGGTATGAAAACACAAGCCTGATCCAGGCGAAGTGCCGCACAGTCAGAGACTGCACGTGGGCTGTCAGGTTACCCAGGCCTAGACAGATATGAGGGAGGAAATAGAAATGACAGTGAGACCCAGCGTGTTTCTGCATGCAGCTCACTACCGTTGGCCAATCAATTTAGCACGAGTTTAGCCGTACAGCACAGAAATGCTGCACGATTGCACATCTTTGCACGATGCAAAGGTAATTGATGTTTGTATGTCTCAGATGCATAGACATCTCCGCTTAATGTGTGTATCCTTTATTATCACTGTAACGAGATAGAGTGAAAGATACTTCCAAACGAATGAGAAGATAACGCCTGATAGAAAGGCTTTAATCAACTAGAGAACACGAGTATGAGCTATAACAAAAAGAAAAAGGTTAGATGTGTAATACGGTAAAATAAGCGTGTGTACACAATAAAAGGAATGTCAAAACAACACGACATTCACCCCGACGGGAAGACCGAGTGATATAACGGTTACAGTTTTAGACCTCACGGGATCGAAGGTTGTAGGGTCTAACCCTTTGTTGTTGTGAAACAAGGTGTTCTACATCTGGTTGAAGTGTAGTGGTTGGTCCAGAAATGTCTGAAGTGGCAGACTGTATGTCAGGTGTACAAAGGGTATCTGGAGGCGTTTTTGTTGGGTCAGGTGGGTCAGTGTTCAATGGGTTTGGCGACTGATTCATTGGAGCCAGTTGACGGAGAGACACAGTCTCCTCGCGACCATCTGGCAAGCGGATATGGGCATACTGAGAATTACTCTCTAGAAGCTCCACCTCTTCCACCAGAGAGTCATACTTGGAGGAACGAACATTTCTGCGATAAAGGACTGGTCCTGGCATCAACAACCAATTAGGAAGACTTGTACCGACGGGAGACTTGCGATTATGCTTGAACATGCGCTCGTGAGGCGTCTCATTTGTAGCAGTGCATAAGAGAGACCGCATGGCGTGTAATGCTTCGGGAAGAACAAGTTCCCACTGCTCTGTCGTCAAACCCCTATCTCGCAAGCATAATGAAACAGTTTTCCATAAGGTACCGTTCAGACGTTTCACCTGCCCATTACCTTGCGGGTTATAACTGGTGGTCCTACTCGTAGCAACTCCTCGAGAATGAAGAAAAGATTTAATGTCACTGGACATGAAGGATGACCCTTGATCTGAGTGTACGTATCCGGGCATACCAAAAATGGAAAAAAGTTCGGTGAGTCGGGAAATGACAGTAGAGCTGGTCATTTCAGGACATGGGAAAGCAAAGGGGAATCGAGAAAATTCGTCAATTACTGTAAGTAAATATCGATTCCGAGTAGATGAAGGAATAGGCCCTTTAAAATCGATACTGATACGTTCAAAAGGATGTGTTGCTTTAATGAGTGGCTCATTGTAAGGACCGAAAATTTTTGGCTTCAACTGAGAACATACAATGCACTGCCGAATGACAGATTTGACGTCATCAAGATAGAACGGAAGATTCAATTATTCCCTCATTTAGTAGCTTGGCAACTTCAGCTCGAATGAAAATCTCGTCGTTATGACTGTATCTTCTGGACTTGGTGCATATCGGACGACATGATGGGTCCAGATGAGGGAAAAGTGAAACAGGAGTTAATGTAGTAACGGATAAACTACACAAAGAAAATGGGGCTTGGATTCCTTCGAATGGTATTTCAACTGCTCGATGGCGCTGAAGAAAATCATGTCCAAGCAACACATCGGCACATAGATCAGGAAGGATAGAAAGTTTCACATTGTTGTAACGAGTACTTTTGTGGACGACGGATACAAAACAATGACCTTTCGTATTGCTTATCATCGACGTAGAAGCCAACACAATTTGGTTTTTCGATTCCAGGATAGGCCAACGGTTTCGACAGACGATGCTTTCGGAGATGTAACTTTCAGAACTACCCGTGTCAACCAGCGTCTGTAAAGCTATACCGTTGACGACAACTCCGGTAATTGCTTTATTAAGACTGGCTGGCGCAGCAGCGTTGATAATCGTGGAGGTCAGAAAAGGTATTACCGATGCAGTGTGCTTTGCCTTGTTTGTAGAACGGCCTACTTTTTGGAAATGACCTTTCTTGCCACATGATTTGCACTCTGCATCCCTAGCGGGGCATTTCGAGCGTGGATGTCGATCATAACCGCAAAAGAAACAACTGGAACGTGTGGTAGCCAGAGTTGTCTCAGAATTGAAAGGAGTTGAATCGGTAGTGGCGTGAGACGCATCGATTGCAGCAGCACCGTAATTACTAGGTGCAGGCTGGATAAACGAATGAGATTGACGTTGGGCCAAATCGAGGGCCTTTGCCTGGTCGAAAGCAGTTTGTACATCCAGTGTCTTGTTTTCCAACAACCTCTGACGAATGGCATTAGACATAAGCCCGCTTATGAAAGCGTCCCGAATAGCATCTTGTTGATTTTGTTCAGCACTAACGACTTTAAAGTTACAATCCTTTGCAAAATTACGCAATTTCTGCATGAACTGGTCAAGCGTTTCGTCGCGATTTTGTTTACAAGTGGCAAGGATATGTCTTGAGAATATCTCGTTTTTGGGCTGAACATAAAGAGAATTCAATGTACTGATGGCTAAATCGTAGTCAGTTCATTGAGAAATGAGTTTATAGACTGCAGGCGACAGGAAATGGATAAGAGTCTTCAGTTTGTCTGGTTTGAGAGATTCAATTGCATCGAGAAAATTCGTAAAGGTCAAAAACCAGTGTTCCCATGAATCGGTAGCATTTGCAGCGTTGGGATCGGTATCGAAGCGTTCATGACGGAGTAAACGATCCATTTTCTAGTTGATTAAATTGTAACGAGCTAGAGTGAAAGATACTTCCAAACGAATGAGAAGATAACGCCTGATAGAAAGGCTTTAATCAACTAGGGAACACGAGTATGAGCTATAAAAAAAAGAAAATGGTTAGATGTGTAATACGGTAAAATAAGCGTGTGTACACAATAAAAGGAATGTCAAAACAACACGACAATCACATCCACGTATACCCTGTTTACTCTTCCGTTCTTTTATTTCTAAACGTAATTCCGTTGTGCTTACACGACGATGAAGCTTTGCAACATTTTTATTGGTATATTGTTGTCTTCGCCAATGATGATGATCCACTAATTGTGATATCCTCAAGTACAATTAATTATTTTACCGACCTTCGCTTTTCTCACTCATTCAGATTGCAGCTTTTTTATTAAACATAATGCCTTGTAATGGGTTACCTCAACTTTGCGAGTTAAAAATCAGGCCACCACGATTCTTTGCGGTTCATTGTCCTTGGTGCACGGATGTGCCTGGGCAACCTGACAGTATCTTAGCCCACGTGCAGTCTCTGACTGCGGCACTTTGCCTTGATCAGGCTTGTGCTTTCACATCACACACATATATTCTTTGGCAATTATTACAATCGGGAGAGCAGTGCAGTCCCAGCTCCATTTCAATCCACTTTCTAGGTCTGGAAAACATGATGAAGAGTTTTTTTACATTATTGCATTCCCGAGTCACTAATTCGTCATTGGAGGTCGGTATGTTCGAACAGATCTCTCTTACCACCATATTATATTCTATCAGAGTGAATGCCGATTTGCTTGATTCGAAGCCTATGCTTCCATTCACACTAGTCGCGCTAAGTTCCAGTCTTCGCTTTGCTTGGCTGATTTCAATCGTTGTCGATCCATTCTATCATATTTCTCTGCACAAATGTACAATCACGCTGTACTTCTTTACTGCCCAGGCAACACCGTACTACCCATACTGAAATTTATGCGAAATACGCTGTAGTTTCCATGCCATTCTCTTCTTGTATGTCGTCAGGGCAACCTTACACTATCCCACTCGCCTTGCAGTCTGTCATTACACAGCACTTTGCCTAGTTCCAAGTTTTATTTGCTTACTTCTTACCATCCTGCTTCCTATATTTAAGCCGACGATGCTTTACGTTCAACCGTTTATCTGCCTGTGAATTTCACAACAATCGAACACTTAACATATTTGATTTTGTTTCAGTTTGTAACAACGCCCTGCATTTTCTAAAACAATGGTAAGTTTAAGCTCGATTGTATTACTTCAGAGTGTTTCAAAGTCCGATATTGACAAACCGTTCAAATTGAACGGCCTCATCCTCGCCCCCGATGCTTCTGGATATCTGTTACAAATCGTTCAACGCGTTGAGGCTCCCAAACGCCAGAAAGTGCTCAAGCGTTTGGTCGATACGATTCTTAAGCAAAAGATCGATGATAACCGAATCACCAAATCTTTGTGCGAGCTAGCCGTGAATGAATGTAAAGCCGATCACAATGTAGATCACCCTGTGCTGTATGTAATCAACGCGTTTTCGGTTGGTCATTTTCTCATGGTTATGTTATGATACTGCCCTCAGGTTCCAAGATTCTACTTTTCACAAACTCTGAGAAAGTTTGTCCCGTTGGATACTTCCCAGTTTGATGGGGAACACGACTCGGTTTTTCCCGCTACTGCTCAGCTCAAGTGCTTTCTATACGCCAATAGGTATGAGGTATGTGTAATAACTAATATTTTACAGTGATTCGCACTTGCGTTTGATGTACTGCAATTAAACATTTTTATCTCTCTTTAACCATATAATTTTATTGCACCTTATAGTTAGGTATCATGCTATTGTTTTACGCATTATTTGTGTGCATGGTAATACTGCTTCTTGTTTTCCAGTGTAGTGAACAACATAGCTGACTGGTTCATCATCCTAGTGTTTTCTCTCCCTTTAGAAGTATTGAATCACAAGTATGGATTTGGACATAGTGCCTCACCGTCTGATGGGTTGAGATACGGTCAGATTCTCTCGATATAAGTGGCAACGTGGCTCATCGTCGGTGACAAGCTATGTTTCTCGGATATGCGTTTGTGCGAATTTAGTAGTGTAGAGGGGATGGGAAGACTGCGTCAGGTTAACCGAGGTTTAATCGCGTTTCTTGTCCTAACTTCTATTGCATTCAATTATAACCTTCTATTACATTGTTTTAACAAGCTCTGAGGTCACTCGATCCAACATTAGCCACCTCCTCCCTCGTGTGTTCACATCTGCTTGTCGACTGCACCCACAGATCTTACAACACAAAAGGGCACCATTTGGTCAAAGCGTTTATTACGCAATTGACAAACAATAAAACATCCCTACCTTTTTACAGGCAAGTATTGTAACTACAACATAGTCCTCAATCCGGTTGTCACTTCAGTCTTATTTGTCGGTCAATATCGTGCTAACCCTTTCACTTCAAGTCACGTTGGTGTTGTTTGACCGACCTTGTCGAATTGCATAGCGGCTGACATTATCTATATGTCAGATTTCCGAACATGTTGTTGCTTGAACCGTTCTTATAGGATTCTTCTGAAACCCGTATTCTTGCGGCTTTGTGTCGGTGTTTCGGTGCCTCCCGATCTTGTGTTGTACCGGAGGGTGGTGTTCTGCATATTACCCGACACTTCATAATTGGCACTCTTTGATACTTCATTTCACGCCTCCACATCAGCACCATGCTGAATTGATTGTAACGGGTAATGAACTGCATGTGAAAAGTAGCTGTAGTCTCACTATAACCGCTTCCTTTCGGCTCAACTTGACAATTTTTGTGTGTTGTGCACACTTCAATCTGTTTCATACATTTCCCATTTATCGATTTTTTGTTTGATTGGCCATTCATAGCTGATTACTAACACATATAGGTTGTCTATCAACGCGTTCTGCGTAATCAGTTGTTTTCTGAAAGCGCAACACAATTAGGCTCCAATGTTGCCCAAGCAGCTGGTTATCGCATTCAACCGGTGGAATATCTACTTTCCTCGGCCACGCGAATAGAATCGGTGATTGTTTTGGGAATGCTTTGCCAAATTCGCGAGGGTAACTGGCACTTGAAAGACCCGACTGGAGTTGTTCGCCTAAGTCTTACCGAAACAACCTTTCACGAGGTGAGTCCTCGGTAGATCCTCAGCAATCCCCTATTAAACGATATTTTATTGTTGAAAACCATTCTGCTCTCCCGTAGGGTTTGTTTCCAGAAGGTTGTATCGTGTTGGTTGAAGGTTGGTACGAGGATAAGGTTCTCCACGTTACCGATTTGGGTCTACCTCCATGTGAGACTAGTGACGCAACACGACGCTCGTTTTCCGTCAGCAATCCATTTGGAGGTGGCACCGCGGGTTGTTTGGCAGCCGCACAGGATCCACGAATGCATCGCTTGTTGACCACTACCCAAGTAAGTTGGTTGGTACACGAAAAACATTTCGTGGTGTTATTTGTAATTCGCATATTATTCTGTGGTTTTTGTAAAGCTATGTGCTTTTTAGACCATTAAATTGAATTGAATTGAATTAAATACCTTCAATATCATAAAGGTAATGTTAACATCGAATTACCCTCAACGACTATGCATGGAGGTGCAGTCGTGCGATACATCTGTACTGCTTAGGTAACCATATAACTTAATTGTCATCGATATTGAGCTGCGACGGAGATCACACCATATTCTCACTGACATAATCACTTGTATATGAGTATAGGCCTGGGAAACAATCCTACCTCAGCTCACGTGCTTGGACATTTATCCGACTCCAGGCTTACACTTACATATAACATATTCCGATAACCGGTGGTTGCTAATCCAACTTCTAATCACTTTATCACTCCTTTTTGATAGTTCTGTTTTTGCTCTGTTGAAATGGTTCACAGTTTTTGCACCTTCTCATCAACGATAGGCCGGAGCGGATGCGATGCTTGTGCTTCTGGGCGAAACTCACTTGGATTCTGTTGACTGTATGGATAAATTGCGCACGCTTTTTACGGGATACAGTGCTTATCCTCCTGTGGCGTTCGTTATCACCGGGAATTTTCTCAGCTCGGACACTAATGGTCGGAGTCGTTCGGAACGAGTGAGTGCCATGGGTGTTTCATTAATCGAAATCGCGATCAATTCTTGTTTCATATGGTAATCAAGTGATAAACTTGTTCGCTGCACTGGTTCACACATATGTAATAATGTTCCTCGTGTTTTCGACCTAGGATGACTTCACAGCAACGCTTTTAGCACAATGACCGCATTTCCTTCATGACACTATGATACTGACTACGGTTTCGTCGTTTCATACTATTGCTTCCGTCACTTTCATGTCTCACATTTCGTATAGCTCTAGGCATTGAATATTGTACAAGATCGGTGTAAAGGAAATCGAGCAAGTCTGTATGAATCTCAGTTTGATGCGAGAAAGAGCACATGCCTTCGACCGTTTTTTCCTCCACAATGAGTTTCACGTAGAAGAAACTGTAACAAAAATAGACTCCTTGTGCGAGTGTCGCTGTGTTTACGCTGGGTTCCGATCGGCGCTGAATTCTGAAGTCGCATTTTTTTTATAAACATGCAATATTCTGTAGACTTTTTATCAAATTTCGCCTCGTTTTGAAATCCTAATTATTCGTCCTTTCTCTGTTTTTTGGTTTCTCGCGATAGTGAACCCCTTCATACCACTAATCAAATAGCACAATCTGAATGTGCGTTTGATAACTGATGCCTTCCGCGTCAATTATCGGTCGCGAATACGCACATCACTAAGGATTCGTGCACGGGTGTGTAATTGTGCTGTGCATCTAACACCGTGCTAAATTGACGTGCCACCGGTTGTGAGCTGTATGCGGAAACACGCTGGAGTCTAGCTCTTCATTTCTACTTCTGTCCCCCCTTACATCTGTCTAGGCCTGGGCAACTTTACAGTATCCTAGCCTACGTGCATTATATGACTTTGCGGTACTTTGCCTGGAGAAGGCTTGGGATTTCATAGAGATTCGCCCTAACATAGTAAAACTCCAGTACGTTTATTCCGTTGTGAGCTGACATGATCTATTTTGTGAAATCCCCAATAGATTAGGTACCAGCTTACTTCTCCACAATCCGGTTTCGTGTTGTCTTCAGCGAAGGTTGGTAAGATCGGGTCTCGCAAACCTTGGTTACCATTAGTCTTTGTTTCATTTGCTCGTCATTCCTACACAAATTGTTTTTCACAATATCTGGGTGTATTCTCGTGCCTTATAATATAAATGATAACGTCCTTTACCTACTTTCTACTCATTGTGAGTAAATCTTTTCCCGGCACTAATGTGCAATGTACTGCGCAAATATCACCATACTGTGCTGATGTATTAAGTTGCAAACAGAAACAAGATGAAGTCTCACTGCCATTTTCATTTGTTCTATCTCTAGGCCTATACAACGCGACATTTTCTTAGCCCATTATGAATCTATGACTGGTGGCTTGACTTCGTGTCTTTGATTTCAGAAAATTTAAGATCCCGTAACCTTGATACCGGTGTTGGTTGGATTCTTCCTTTATTTCGCAAAATTGACTTGAACAAATCCGCGTGATGAGATTTCGAAACCGGGGTGTTATATCTTAGACAGGTTGAAAAGACAGGCAATCGGCACCGATCCAAAATATGAAATGCGATTAGAGCATCTTGTGACCAAATGACTTCGCAAACAGTCAGTCTAGGTTAACTCGTCAGATTGAGTTTGGGTGACGGGATTTCGATCAGGTGTCACCGGAACGCCTGCATTGTGTTTCGTACAGTTCACGGATGCGCGTATGTGATCATTAGTCTATGTTCTCGTTTTAATTCTGCACCATATTTGGCTACCCCAATATCACTTTATACTGGCATGAGGCTGTGGTGATTCATTAACTCATCTTTTCCTCGTATACATATCTCATGCCTCCCCTTTTCTATTACAGCTACTGTGCTTCTGTTTGAGAAGAGTAAAGCCTTTCGAACGAGCCTTTGTCTCTTTCATTCTCTGAACCTTTGTGTCTATACGCACTACAGATGCTCAAAAAACTTATTTTGTTGTCTTTGTTCGATACGAACAAACACAGAATCGATAGCGGTGTGTGAGTATAACACAGCTTGGTGATATGGGGCTAGGATCTTAAAAATCACACCATGTGCTCATAAGATTTGTGGTTGTTTGACCCGGTTCACTTGAACAATCCATTGATTGTTGAACATTCATGCGGTGGTTTAGTGCGTAAAATTTCCGAAACGAATTTCTGTTTCACATATTTCAGAATGTTGTACAAAATTAAACTGAACCCAATGTTATCCTCTTTTATTAAGCGATTTCTCGTTAACAATTAATATTGTGTTTCTACATTTTCTGCACTTAGTTCTCAACTCTGCGTCAACTTTTACGGCAATTGATCACGTTATTTCGAAACGCTTTTCCCGAGCTTGACGACCATCAAGTCACCGTTATTCCTCAACTGATTCTTGTCCCCGGTCCGGACGATCCCGTGGGCGCTCCTTCCAAACTTCTTCCTCAACCTGGTTTTCCCAGCGACTTAGTGGTCGACTCGTGCCCAGCGTGGCTACATTTATGTTCCAATCCATGTCGAATACGTCTTTACACCAGAGAGGTGGTCGTTTTTCGTTCCCAGTACAACCGCCTACTCCTAAGGCATTGCATTTACTTGCCGATGAATGAACAATCTGCTAAAGAAAGCATAGCATCAATGGTGGATTTGGATTCGCAAACACAGGTAGTTCTACTTTTATATGAGCGGTTTTTTTTAAACTAATTTTAACATCACAAAGTAAATACTTGCTAAATGGCTGGTGGTAGTGCTGACAGCAGTAGACATTTCCCTAACGATGTCCTTATACTGAACCAGAAAACATGAACGTATGCATGTTTGATTAAAGATCTGGGCACATGAACTCACATTTGTCTGCTGCGATATCTGGTCTACCTCCATGTACTGGGTGTTGCCCTTCCGGATAAATTTTCATCTATCCGTTAGATGATGATGATAATGATGGTTTTTGAAGTAATTTATTGTCGCATCAATTTCCGGATGGTCTTTCCGTTGACGCTGTTAAAAGCTTTATTGAACGTCCTGCAGTGTTGACCGCCATTTAATATATTGCTAGATCATCATCCACAGAACCACTACATCCGGCATCCCGAGATCGTAATCTCCTTAAATTCCTTTATCGCTATCCAATTTACCATGCGTTTGAAATTTTCATTGTTCAGTCCCAAAGCGTACCCAAACTCTCACAAGCACATTTGAATGTCGGTTTTTACTCTTGAGAACAAATTTACCATTCACAATTTTAAAAAGCGTCTCCAAGTCCCAAAGCTAGCATCGGCTAATGGAGAAACACCAACAAACACCGTGTTCAGCCTGCTCAGTAGTTATCCGTTTAATTGATGTAATAATTGTATTTATTAGATGGGCTAAACACACGCATTTCCTATAATAATGGCACCGTAGTGAATTATGCCTTGAATGTTCACGATAGCATAATCCTTAATTGGTTATTATTAATAGAAATTCTCTCTGATTTCGTCATTCGATTCTATGTGCTACATGTTTTGTTCACTTTGAGCAGAACGATCTCCTGTCACAAGACGTATCGGAACTTCGATCTCCGATCAAAGTGAAATCTAGTTCCGAGCTCCTTGGAATGGGTCTGGCTCGATGCTTAGCCAGTCAAAATCATCTACTTCCTCTAACGGGCCACATCGCCCCGATTTATTGGTCGTACGATCAAGCGCTCAGCCTGCATCCGCTCCCGAATCTGGTTGTAGCAGTGGAACCTCATGCGTTAGCCGATTTGAATGGAACAGAAGCGGATCCTGTAAAAACAGGTAATTGTCGCTTCATCAATCCGGGCCAATTCGGTCACAAAGTGACGAAAGGTCAAAGTTCACAATTTCGGATGGAATACGCATTCAAAGTTTATTATCCGCTGACCGGAGTGGTGGAGAATAGTTGTCTTCCAGAATAAGAATTTTTATTAATTTATTTATGAAAATCAGATTTTATTACTGTTGAACCTTTTGAACCAGAGCTGGGGGTCACATCACCTAGTAAGCCCATCACTTGAGTTAGCCATCGAATTGTTGCGTTCAGAATTGTTGTAAACAGCCGTTTGATTTATGTCGTGTTGCGCTCACATCCCCTCATTAACACACCATAAGGTCATCAGGTAACGGCATGATGTGATGTGATAGCACAAGCCTGATACAGGCAAAGTGCCGCACAGTCAGAGACTTCACGTGGGCTGAGATACTATGACGTTGCCCAGGAACTTTTTTCTTCTGACTACAGAGTTTATACCATTCAACTAAGACATGATTTTGCTTAGCTTCGAACAGCGTTTCTCGTGACTCGGTCATGTTTGTACATATAACACTGGTTTTTACCGACGGATTTTGGTTTATAATTTGAGTCGGTCTTTTTAGAACAGGTTTTGCTGTGTCCCTTCTCGTTTCCGTTAAGCTGAGGAGTCACTGATATAATTTCTATATTTGATATAATTTCAAAAGTTGTGTGCACACGACTCGAAAGACAGTAAAAATCCATTTAAAATAAAAGCCGAAGTTAACTGCGCAGCGAATAAGTTTCATGGCAGAATACATGCAGCACTTGATTAGCAACATAGTCAGGTGTACTATGCTATATGGACTACATCCAAGAAGAGGTTCTCACACGATAGTTCCATGTAGTCGATTTCAGTGAATCTAATACACATTACAACTCATTGCTGAACTAACTATAGATGAAAATCCAGTCAAACTCTCGGTTTATTCCCAGCAAAGATGTCCGCGCCTTCTAATTCTCTTTTTCGCAGCAGAACCAGAGAATAGATTTCACTGAAAACACGAGCTTGGGCCATTCATTGTGATCTTACAAATCCTACAACTTAGTTTCAATTTTGCCGAATACGGAACAGAGTGACCACCTTCGTTCGGCAGGATAAACAACAGTACCAGCAACGCATGATGGAAAGAATGGAATCTAATCCAAAACTACTGCACAAATTGTGACTGAAAGAACTAAATTGAAACCACGGGTTTTCCGCTCATGACAGAACAAGGAATGACAACTACAGTTCAAGAGACATCGGATGCTCTTGCCAGCTTTTACTCCTAAGTGTTCTGCCCGAAACGGCAATTGTTGCATCGTGGTTTATCGAACTCATTAGAACCTCTAACTGAACCAATAATTGAACAAGTCGACTAAATACGAGAAAATCACTGGGTGGGGACATTACCACAGCTATTCTCCGTGTATGTTATAGGCAGCTTTCATACAGTCTAGCGGAGGTTTTTATCCGGAGACTTCGCGACGGTTGCGTACCGACAGCATTGTAAGATGATGTGACAACACCAATTTACAAGGGTGACTGTCGTTCCGACGTAGAAAATTAGTGCCGTTACGCTGCTCCACTGTCTCTCGAAAATTATGGAGCGCATCGTGGGTCATTTTGAAACTAAAGCACTTTTATCAGCAGCGCAACACGGGTTTCGCCGAATCAGATCTTGTCTCTCAAATTGACTAATCACTCTGGACGATTGGACAACGTCTCTTGATCTATGATACTCCGTTCATACCTGCTATGTTGATTTATCAAAGACATTCGATAAGGTCAACCACAGCCTGCTTCAGCAAAAGCTAGTGCGATATGGAACAACAGGTAACTGATTATCTGACCGATCGGCATGTGCGAGTCCGCATTGGCGGCGTTCTGGCAAAAACCATCAATGTCACCAGCGGTGTCCCTCAAGGTTCACTGCCCGGGCCTATCCTTTTCTCGTTATACATGATATTACCTAAGTAGTACGATGCAAGATGTTTCTTTTTGCTGATGACAAAAATATGGAAGCAAATCCGATCCACTGAAGTTTGTTCGATGCTGCAAGAGCACTTAGAAGCGCTGTATCACTGGTCTCAACTAAATCAGGTGCTTTCAACCTAGGTAAATATAAAATGTTACAACTTGGCCGGCAATACGAGCATTCATATAATCTTGGTCATGAAAATCTGACTTGGACGATCATTGAGAAGGATATCGGTATCCGGATTACTAATAACCTGAAACAGGGAATGCGGTATCTTGGGAATGCTGAGGAGAATATTTGGGCGGTTCTCTCCTAAAACGTTCCCCCACGTTAAATACACCCATCCATCCAACGATAGAGTACAAGATCCCAGTTTGGGCACCGTGGCTGCGAAGACATGCAATGCTAGATAGAATTTGCCACCGAGCGACGAAGCTAGATGACGGGATGCAGCACGTCCCATATCAAGAGCGAATGGCCATGATGGAATTGACTGATTTAAAAAAATAGAGTAAGGGGCGACATGATCCTAATATATAAAATACTGCGGATGGAATATCACCCTCTCCGAAATTCGATAGAAATCAGTTCCTCTAAGACTCAGTGGAGTATTTATTTGCTGCCCGGCTGAGTCGGATGTCATCAATTCAAGGTTCGCATACAAAGTATAAAAGCAGCATTCTGTTACTTGACATGATGGTGCGCCACGTTAAACAGTTTTGTTGATGTCTAATTGATTGATGAAGAAAAATCCAACAACAGCTATACGAACTACGACGTATGGACCGGTGAAAAAACGAATTCTAAAGGCGATGAATCGGAAACGCGCGAAGAACGGGCAGGCGCAAGCGCTTAAATAGACCAAACCATTTTGACATATGTTTTGCTTGGTAGCGAAATAACCACCGATGCGATTTCTACGCAACAACATTTACATTTGGAGCTACAAATATTCTCTTACATATCTAAATATTAATCACGAAATCACAGGATTTGTTGACTTAGTGACTGTAGTTTGACATTACACCCGCGTGCAGTCTGACTGTACGGCACTTTGTCTGGATCATACCATACTAACCACCTAGAGAATATCCTCGATGTCCCGTACAATATCAACAAAGCGAGAATCTGGGGTAAAAAAAATTACTGTAATGTTTGTACAAGGCTCGATATTGAAGCGTGTCTGCGCAAAAGCCGGTTATAAACAACCGAATCAATAACCGTATTTGGTATTCAGCGATGTTGTTCCATCGCCAGATTGATCTGTGGGAAGAAAAAATGAATTGAAAATAATTTTAATGGTTAATTCGTTACGAGTCAAACGAGACTGGGAAATTTTTCGAGACTTACCAGCCGGAGGTACCCACGTGACGTAATCGGGGTCAGCGAGTTGGTACACGTCAACCGTTGGTTCTTTCTTCTTTTTTGGTGTAACCTGTTGAGGCGGGTGAACGATCAAATGATCGGCACACATTATGGCTACCATGAAAGCGTGCAGAGAGGAAAATTTGATTTTGAAAACACTGTTACGATCCGCTATGTTCAAGCACAAAGTAATTCCGGGTCGAGCGCGGGAAGGCTTAAGATCGATCAATGCAGTTGCGTTCACTTTCCTTGCACACGAAAAACTGTCGGTTTAGGAATGTTTACCGTCATCCCGCGATTTGTTGTAAAAACCGTATGCAATAGTGGTTCAATGTCACTGGAATCGTTCACTGAACTTATCTGGATATCTCCAAGTCATCGGAGCAAACAGGAACGGGTAGTCAAGTGCAAGTATCAGCAATACAATACATTGATCATATTTAAGCGCCTAGAGCTGTTGAGGAGAATCACCCAGAGATTTAAAACTGTAAGTTTGTTTACTACAGTTTAAAGTTTCACTTGACATATTTTCTTCTATCTATGATCTGTTCATCTATTAATCTCCATCTGATGACGCAAACATAACTTTGTTTACCGATTTTCGTATGTTCCAAAGCTTACTGAACCTATTCATACTGACATTCGACGATGGTAAACCTCGAGCTCGACTCATTCACAAAACTTGATTCAAGGCATCTCATCTCAGTGTGTGTTTAATCTTCTACAGGTTCTGTAGCTTTTAAGGTCACCCAAGCTCATCTATTCAGGATTTTAACACGTCCTGGCTGCATGGCAGTTCAACACTCAGTATTTTGTTCCTTGTGTAATGTCGTCGATGGCAAACTACCATCAACTGGTTTTGGGGTGTAAGTGCGGAAAATGGGAGCGACAAAATACATTGAAACACAAAATTCGAACAAGCCGTAACATGGCTAAAGTGACGCTTGAAAGTGCACAATGGTTTGCTAATCTCGATGTTTATGCTTCAATATATAATTTATACTTGCTTGTCACCAAACGTGACTGTAATTTTAAAACGAAGACGCGATATACTGAAAGTTCCAGCATATGGAACCTAGCAACCTGACAGTAGCGAAAATCACACATGATCCTTCAGATCGTGGAAACTTAAGATCTCTCTTTGTTGCTTATTCTGGAGCATCACTAAAAGGTAAACAGGGTACAAACTTTTTATCGATTGAGCCTTGTATAAAACACACCCATACAGATACAGTGACGCAATACCGTAGCGACCAAGTATGTATGTATGAAATCACAAGCCTGATCCAGACAAAGTACCGCACAATCACGGACTACAAGATGACAAGAAAATCATCATGTAGCACAAGTCCGGAGTCAGAAAAGTATCAGACAACAAGCAAGAAAAGCAGACAAGCAAACGCAACGGATAAAGAAAAGGCGAGCGGAACATGATAATGTGTATCACAAGCAGCTTGTTTTTGTAGTTTCGCTGCATGCGACTTCGTACTTATTGCTGATTTTTAAGAATTTTATGATATACAGTTATGTGAATCATTTGGAACACAACGAGGGGTCCAGCTCCGAGACTAGCACTATGTCCAGTGTGTCATTGACTGGTCACCCAGTTTTTCGCTCAGCCCCTACGAATAAATCTCGGTATGGTAAGTAGTGAAGTCCCAACAATTATTAGACGGATGAACCAAATTTTGGCAACAACAAACTAAAACCCACGAAACGATTAAATCGAATATCGGGGAGTATTTTTACATTCTCTACGGGATCGAAGGAAATAAGTGTTTATACTAACCGGATGGGATGACAGAATGACAGGAGGGGAGCCCTCGTCTGGGAAATCAGAGGAGAGTTCCAGGGAAGGGGTGCATTTCGGCAATTCTTCGTCTTGGACTGAAAGAAGAGATGAATAAACACGGATTATTCCAAACAGGAGGATCGGCTATTAAAAAACCCGCAAAAATAGAAGGTAGGACAGGCGCTTGTAGGCCAGAAGTTGGGCAAATGTTTTCACTCTTGTCAAGTCTAGATATTCAACAAATTACTGTCGTGAAATCATTGGCATACAACCATGTGTTCACAGAATCAGAAGCATGAGTGCCTTACAATCGGTCAAAATGAACGGTGTCTGAGATACCCTCATGTTCGCTAAGCCTAGGTAGAAATAGGAAATTAAGCTTAAAATGACATATTTTGGAGCGAGGCTATTAAACCGGCCGTACTCAACATTAAATTTTCCACGCATTTTTGATCAACATGACCTTCTGTTTTTGAAACAGATGTTGTGCACTTTTATTTTGAAAAATGCGAAAGAATATTTGTACCTGAGGATTTTAAAAATCGTGCAGCCTGACATTTCGTTAACTTGCATCACAACGCCTAACGCCGGCGAAGACGAAATCCAAGCTGTTTTGGATTTAAATGTGACCGGCAATCTCAAATTTTTCCACAGAACTTTAATGTTTCTCCCGTATTCGTTATTCGTATTTAAAATTTGTGGTTAAATTAATTTGTTTTGCTGAAAATTCCTCTAGTGGGCCTCCAGGGTGTTTCCACAAGCAGCTCATTACCGGTGGTAAATCAGTATAGCACGGTATTACCTGCGCAGTATCGAAGTACTACATGTATGTATGTATGAAAGCACAAGCCTTATCTAGGCAAAGTGCCGCGCAGTCACAGACTACACGTGGGCTAATATACTGTCAGGTTGCCAAGGTCTAGACAGATATGAGAGACAAAAATATAAAATAGAAATGGTAGTGAGACTCCAGTGTGTACTCGCATGCAGCTCACTACCGATGGCCAATCAATTTAGCCCGGGGTTAGCCGCACAGCACAGAAGTGCTGCACGATTGCACATCCGTACATGGTTAGTACCGCGCTCCTGAATCGCAACCAGTGGCGGCTACTTTTCAGACATTTCCTGGATTATTTAATGAATCATAGTATATCAAATGAAGTGGTGGGGAAGGGTAGTTGTGCTACTACCGCCTAACTCGTTTACAAAACTTGAGTGATTGCATGTCTCAATCGAAGTGCGGACGCCTCAACTGCATATTTTTGTGACATTCCTCGCTATTGCCAGGAATTATCCGAGGAACGATCACATCAACGCTAGACTAGCAAAGCCGATCGGCGGTATCGAGTTGCATGTAATTTTATACAAAGCGAATCGTAAAACTGTGGGTCTGGTTTTCAAATGGATCTATGGGCAACAAAATGAAGGAAGATTTAGGGCAAATCCAACGTGAGTGGATAAAGATGCCCGCGGTTGCTTAACTAAACGGAAATCTCATATTTTAGTGAGTTGCGCAATCGTGCAGTACTTATGTACTGTGCGGGCGACAGTTTCAAATTGATTTGGCACCGGCACTGATTTACATCCGGAAACAGGATAGGATTTCACTGTCATTTTCTCTTTCTGATGTACGTCTAGGTCTGGGCAATTTGACAGTGTCAACGCAGTCAATGACCATGTGGCACCTGGATGTTTCATATATACATAATTAAAGAAAATAATCGTCAATTGAATATACAACCAGAAAGGACAGAGCGAAATCTTGACTCACATTGCTCCGGAGGACTGTTGCTAGTCTTCGCTGAAGAGGGGTGACTCTCCATGTCCACTTGATCGTCAGTCATCGTCAGTTGCTCTTGCTCAACGACGAGCTGTTCTCTGTGATCGATCGAAGGTAATGTTTCAATCTGCGCCGGAATCGATGGGATTTCTTTCTCACTTTCGCTGTCGGCGTCTTCTTCCACTTGAAACTCCTCGGGTTCAATAGGCGATTTCGGTCGTCGATTTTGCGGCTTTGAAAAAAGAACGAAAAAATGAAAGCTTTAATCGACGATAAAATGAAGTAAAGCGGATATTGCAAGATATCATAAATATTAGGAGGGCGCACAATGGATAAAACGCTCAGCCTTTTTGTTATGCTCAATATCCTGTGTTACATCCTACCCCATTTTACAGAACATGTTCGTAGCTACTGAAGCTTTAGACACTTAATACACTATAAAATGGAGCAAGCCACAAGTGTGTGAACAGCATCGACACATCGGGATCAGATATCCATGCCGAAAGGAATCACCACAACGGTAATTTGTACAAGAACCATGATTGAGCTGATGTATACTCAGAGTCGTTTCAGTGGCACTGTTTTTAGTTCATACTGTCCCATCAAACGCATGTTCCAACGGTTTCTCGCCTTCATTTTACTACCATTTTGCTGTTGATAATCATAGGGAGCGGTGCGCGTATGTTTGATGGTGAGACATTTGGATCAAAAAACGAAGAGATGCTGCTTACACTGGGTGAGGACTGCCCATTAGTCAAATGAGATGGACCCATGTAAAAGCATCGTTAGTAGTTTAGTTGTTGTTGTTGGCCTCCTTCGGTCGATGTCGACCATGGATGTACATCACAAACGCGTGAATGTTCAGGTTTTGCAGCTTTTTGAGTGACTAAACAGTCTGGTTCGGGAGGAACAATCTCTCCCGCAGCGCTGGCAACGATAGTCAGAACTCGGTTGTATTGCGTCAGTAGCACGTCGGCGGCGTGATCTGCGTTCAGCAGCCAAGAGCTGTATCTGCTCCTCCCCAGCATGCAGACGACGCTTTACACAGTGCCTCCAATGTGAGCGGTCAAGAGCAAGTTCTTCCCAACACGCCGGGTCTATGCCAAGAGCTTTCATCTCTTTTGCAAACGTCTTTGTACCGCAAGTGCGGTCTGCCCAATGGTCGACTTCCTAGTTGCAACTCACCATAGAGTAGATCTTTCGGAATACGACCATTTTCCATTTAGTAACCACCAACATTCCTTAGTGTAGTTCGCACAATACTCTTAAGTTTAATTTTCTATATCTGTCTAGACGGGGCAAATTGACAGTATCTCATCCCATGCGTAGTCTATGACCGTGTCCGACTTTGCTTGGCTTCAAGCCTGTGATCTCTCACTAACTCGCGCGTGCCGTTTACAATATAGGGCATTTTAAACTAATGGCACATGGTTTTTCATGCCGAATACATAACGTCTGCAAGCGAAGGTATGAAGATGATGCCTCGGACAACCATTCGTCCACTTCAGTTCGAACTTTTTTATCCATTGTGATCAAACGAGAGAGCCATTTCAGAAAAAGAATTTCAATCAAACTCGGTGAACACTCAATCATATCTTTTTAACACTGAAAACCTCGCAATCAATGCTATAGCTCCCAACTTTACTACTGTCGACGAACCTTGTTTATCACCGAGAGCCTCATTTATCGGTGAGAGCCTTTACCGCAGTTATTTTACTACGCCGTTTGATAGCGTTTTACTAACTTCATTTGTCATGTTGAAATTTAGCCTTATTCGGAAGCTAAGCTAAGCCTCATAATACGATCGGTGCAGCACCGTTGAATATTCGGAATATTTTTGCAGGGCAGCTATTGTGCTTACTTGGCTTACTCACGAGATGAAATTAAATATCACAAGACACGAATGTGAAAACAGGGTCTAGCACAGTCAGAATGAAAGTCGATTGTCGAGTTCCAAGTGGTAACCACCAGGAAAACGGGCGTGTGCCAACAAGCTGCTGTTCGAACGGGGCCTAAAAGCCACTGAACGTGTTCAAGATTAAGCACAGGTACACTGGGATCAGGTACCTAAAAATCGAATCAAACCCACAACCAATCAAGTGTTTTGAACAAAAGTGGCATCGGCATGGCGGCTTGCTTGCGGCTTACACGATCACGCAGGTTCAAATTAATCAAGTGAATGTATCACCATCGACAACGTCTCGCAAATTCCATTTTCATTAAATACACGGCCGGTTGGGTGGTGACACTGTAGTGTTTACTGACAAATCAAACGATTTTTCTTGATGCATAAGGATAAAAATCCAAAAAAACATGGCCGAAGGGCTGTTATAGCACCACAGTGTATAATACTTATTTAATGTTTCGGTAATGTCCAGCTAAACGGATCATCACCCGCAATGACGTGCATGAGAGAGTACAATGCAGATACACTGTCGTTTCTCCAATCTTGTTTAACTGTCTTGGGTCAAAATAATAGCAGCCCTCATGGCGTAAATGACTGCGCGATATTTTGACTAATTTCAGGCCTCTGATTTCGCATATACAAAACCAGTACAGACTAGCATCCAGGCGATAAGGCGAAAATTGCCTTATCTACTCTTTACATTTGACGCCGACTGCTAAGCGCATACGTTAAACGTGTAGAGAAATAGATATAGACAACAGATAGTAAAATAGACACACACAGGAATACATTGAAGAAAGGGTAAAGAATCACTATTAGTATAGCTACATTGGAGAATAACATTGTGAAAGATAACTGACCTTTGCGTGACTGGGCAAACTACGTTTGATTTCATCCCTCAAAAGCCGTGTGTTGTTACTTCTGTGAAAGTCGAAAGCGTATTTTACTTTGTGTCAATCGGAGACCAAACAAGACAAAACGAACAGACAACGAACCTTGTGTCCACCAAATCTTCCACTGATGATTCCTCATCGAGCTTTCGCTTTGCTGCACGAACAGCTGCAGCGGCGTCCATGCGATAAGCACGTCCCCCGACGTCGTTTGGTTTTGAACGGATAGGTTGCGTCAAACCGGCTTTATGGAACAAGCGCATTTCGGCCTGCCGTAGTGAGAACAAACGAGATTTCAACTGGAGGCGTTCCTTTCTGGTGGGAGCTCCTGTAGGAATGGAAAATGTGTGCTAAATGGCATATTCAAGTGCAGACGTAAATTATGAAGCCCAAATCAATTAAAAATAATTGAATTTTTGAAGTACGCCTATTTGAAGGCGATATTACGCCAAACTTGGTAAAGAATGAATTGATTCTGCAGAATGCGAAAAGTAGTGGTTTAGAAAGGTCGTAAATGGTCATCATTTTCTAAACATAACGCTTTCGCAAATCTTAGTTACAGAACAAGTAGTATAAACGAAGGCATAGGAGTGAAGTCGTGCAAGTGCCTTCACCAAATCAACATCCTGGCTATTAAATAAGGGTTGAAAAGGCCTACATTCAATATGCAGGTCGCTCTGGAACAGCAGATAACACGTGCACTTTTGTAAAGCGGTGTAGTTCAAAACCTGGCGGATTCACACACGCTTGGGGAAAATGTGCTTGAGCCGAATTCGCTAACATAACCGAGCGTAAAATGGGAGCCGACAATAGTCGGAAAAATAAGCGAAAACGGCCTCCACCTTATCCAGTGGATGAAATCATATCACCTGTCCCTATTATAACCCAAGTAGGGTAGAAATATCTAAAATGTCAAAATCTGACATGTGGTTGATTGAAAACACCGTCAATATAACCTGACCAATCAGAATGGAATTGACTGGCATATATGAATGTATGAAAGCACAAGACTGATGGCAAAGTGCCGCACAGTCATAGACTTCACGTGGGCTAAGATACAGTCAGAATGCTCAGGTTGATTGGTATGACATCGATAGAAAGCTTAGATATTAATCGACCATACTTATGTTGGGCATAACAGTATCGTTTCGTGCTACCGAAACAAGAAACAAGCATCGACCTCAGTGGTTTGATAAATAAAAGGATTTTCGCTTTGTGACATAAAATTTTGATGAGATTTAAACGGACGAATTAATGATACCCCTTTACGTGATGAAGGAAATGGATAACATCGCGTTTGGACATCCTAAGCAAAATAGTATTATGAAAACTAGAGGTCGTGTTGCATAAAATCTACCCGTTCTTATGTTAAAACATATCGACATCGAGACAACGATACTATCAACGAATGATTCAAGCCAGCAAAACGTAAAACAGAAGTGCAGCACAGATTTTCAATAAGAAAGTAAAACCTTATAACTCTGCGCTACCGATAATGTAGTCGAGACTGTTAACAAAGTAATACATGTTGCTGTGATAAGTCGAATAATCAATTTAACATGATCCAGATAAAGGCAATGGTCTAAGGATAGACACAAACGAATTGGAATGTCATTGAAGGCATAAAAGGCAATCGGCCACGCTTAATATGGTCCAACTTTCGCAAGGACCTGTTGGAAAGATAGGCCAATCGACTTGCCGGAAAGTAGTAACTATTGCAGAAGAATGAATCCAAGTCTTTCTAGACTGCTGCGTGCATTCAATTAAGCGAGAACAGCTGTTATATGAATGTGATCTAAAAAGATGCCGAACGGATTTGGGCAGTTTTCTAGCGTAACGGAAGCAAAGAACTTGCATCGTATTTATAGGGAAACGTACGAGCTAGAATAGTCTGAAGCAAGCACAATTCCGGCATTGGGGATTGTTGAGGACAAGTGTGGGGTGAGTCATGTCGTACCTCTGCAACAACCCCCAATTTTCAATACATTCAAATTGTCTGACTTGCCCATGACAACGAACTTCCATCGGTTTCACTATGCACTTTCCCACGATTATTCGGTACCTTCACACATTCACTTTGTTGATGTCATATAAATACAAACCATGTCCACGGCCAAATGCACTCACTGGGCACATTGGGCTTCCGCAACGACTGTCTGTGCAACGCCATCACGCATCCATCTTAAGTATTTTTTTTGAACGAATGAAATTCGAAACATGTAAAAACGAAAACCTTTCACCGAATCCAAACAGCCAACCGCGTTAGCATGTTCAATGTTACAACCTCTTATCGGAAAAACTTCGCGACAAGGAGTTGATTGATGAGAAAGTGAATAGTGGATTCTATGATGCAAGAAATCTTACCGGACTTGAGTGCGGTCATGTAGGCCTCCAATTCGTCCAATTCAGAGGGGTTTTCTTTATCTGGCATGAATTCTGGAATAAAAACACTAATCGATGTGACAAACTCCCAAAAGTGTGAGCAATTAAACAAAGAAAACAAGAGTAATGATGGCCACTGTTGGATAAGGTTGGTACGACCAACCTGTTCAATCACATGTGCCCAAACGCATGTAGATAGGGTTTAAACACATGATCATGAACAAGAAGCTCATTTACATGCATTTCCGTCACAAAGACTCCACAACCGGTTTCGCACTGTTCGCACTCATCAGGTAAGATCGGTATAGTGGTCATGGGGTGTATGCGATGGAAATGAATACAATTGAGCATTTTTGTTCATGATTATGGGTTTAGCCCCTATCTACATGCGTTTGGGCATATGTGATTGAACAGGTTGGTCGTACCCGCCTTATCCAACAGTGGCATACAAGCGCAACCTATTTTCCATTCTCCCACTGCTTCAAGTGCAGGCGGATCCTGATCTTACTGTCCCTACCTGATGAGCACAAACAGAACGAAACCGTTCGTTGGGTGTGTATGTGATAGAAATGAATGCAAATGAGCATTATTGTGTATTAATGCAATTTGAAAAATAAGTTGCTTCAAGGTCATGACGGTAATTACCTTTATCGATCTTCTCCATCTGGTCCTCCAAAGCGACTATTTCATGACCGATTTTTTCTAATTCTGAGAGCTACAATAAATACGGAAACAGTACAGATGGTAATTCGCGTCAGGAGGCACTTTTTGTAAAGGATGCCAGCAAGTAAGCAACTAGAAAATATAATCGCGCAAGCACATGTTGGTAAATTACCGAAGGCAACGAGATCTTGGGAGAAATTTTTGTGACCCTACGTCTTTGAGTACTAAACGCGCACGCAGATGCATTTGTATGTACAAAAAATTAAGTAGTGTCATATAGGCCGATAGATCTCAATACGTTGGAATTAACCGACTATGTTCTTCTTTGCTTCCTATTTAGAGTGGGGTGATTCAAGGATGCGATTCTATCTCCATTCTTATTGTCAACATACCTCAATGCAATTTCACCGTTACCATTAACTTTCACTCTCAAATATGCATCCGACGTAGTTATTGGATTGCCGTTTCGAAACAACGCTGTGCAGTTTTAGAAGAAATTACAACCTGGTGAGAAGGGGGAATAGTCTTTACGTCCGGAAAAAACGAGTGAAACTTGTGTTGCATGGTGAATGATACGACGCATTCTCCCGTAGTGCTCGAGTGAGATTTAAATCTACAAATCTTACTAGAAACATGCCAAGTATCTAGGCTTCCCCAATTCCGACAGTCTTACTTGTGCTCATAATATTCCTTTCTATGCTTTTGGTCTTCAATCTCTTGGCTTTATCTAAACTGATTTCTCACTTTATCCTCTCTTGTATATTACCTCATATTTTGTACGGCTCACCTGCTATCCCCAGCACTTCTTTTAAAATAATGTGTTGATCAAACGTTGAATCAGGATCATTTCACACACAAGCTCTTTAAAGTATGAAGACATTTTAGAAGCAATTTAGAAACAGCACACTGCAACAAGTGATCGAGTGATCAACATTATCCTTACTAATACTGCACGACGACCTCAAATGTCAAGTTTCTTCAAAGACTACTAAACCAACGTATATCATATTACAAATATATTGTGGTGCTCACATCCCATCACATTTAAATGCACCCCGAGCACTTGGACAGGAATCATTTCATGTTTCTGTATTTGAACATCGTGGTTCTTTGTAAGAACCCTATTCAACAGTGGCATACAAGTATAACTGTGTATATCATATAGCCTTTCAGAACTTTTCGATCGAACGTTCTTTAGTCCATTTACATTAAGATACCTTTGTCAAAAAGGTAAACTTTAACCATTTCGGCCAAATTTATCTCGTCGATATTATAAGTACTTTTTCTCAATTATTTGAGCAATTTGTAAAGAATGCAAATACGGATTTTTGTACACAATATGTTTTGCCTTTTCAGCAGTCTTAAGCTGAAAATTCGAACATTTTTTCTTATTTTAATAAAGTATTGTTCTTCTTACTTCAGATTTCGTCTGGGCTGGTATGAAATCACAAACCTGGAACCAGTGTCATACAGTCGGAAATTGCGCTGAGTTGTCAAGGTCGAGACAGATATAAGAGAAAATTGTAAAATGGCAATGACACACCCTCTACACGCAGCTCAATGTAATGTCAATAGTCACACGTCAGTAGTAACTATAGCAAATAAACTTAGCACGGTATTATCCTTGTATGACATTGCGATCGAATATTCGTCCCTACACTCAGAGATAGAGGGTTAGAAACAACAGGGATGACAAGGTACCACTTGAGCCATGGGATGTAGGGATAAGGACACTTAAATCTCACGCAACTGGAGGAACAGCGCACAACATGAGGTCACACAGCTAGGCCAGTGCAGATCGGGTAAAAAAGGCAATAATGTAATTCACACGATTCATAAGATATCAAGTATACCATTGATATTGGAGATAAGCCCTTAATGGCTTGGTGACGCAAACAAACAATGCACAAAGTTTAGAAAGCAGTCCGTAATCGCACAACTGGACTTTCGTGACGTTGCCGTTATCTGGAAAACGGTAACAAGCCAGAGTTAATTATGTAATCACGACAATGCTCACCACTGAGAGCATGTTCACTTTATCCAATGCGAGTTCCGTGACCTTTCGTTGTTTCTTCTCCAGTTGAGCGACCTGTTTCATAGCCTCTTCCATCGCATGTCCCTCGACACCGAGTTGTCGAATACGTTCAAGGCGCTTTCGCTCAACCTGGCCAGTTCGATCAACAAAGGTATCTTCGTCTGAAGAATAGTAAGCATTTTCTTCCCAATATTCCAGGCTTCTGGTTTGTTTCCTGGAAGCGGCGCTGCCTGAATAGAAAACGTAGCAATGGCGAAAAGCAAGCACTATGAGCAATAGGAACACAAGAAAAAATAAACCCAACCGTGAATGCAATCACAAGCATGGAGTAAGGTAAATTGTTGCGAAGTCGGATAGTCTGTACATCGACTGATATAGGTTTCGATCGCCTCAGAATTCAAGAGAAAGATAGCAAGACGATGTTGAGTTTTCCAACTGAGAGTGGCAGTACATCAAGCTGCAAGTATAGCGATATTAGAGAGCATTGGACAAGATGCTATGCATGGTTCAGACTTAGCTTCCGATTGCGACGGGGTTGTCTTATATATTCTAGGAACATTGAAAACAGAACAATGAATATTTTTGACCATTTAAACACGTTGCTTTTTTCCATAATAGTTTATGATCGAGCAAAAAATAATGTCGGGGGAAATAGAGATCATGAACCTTTTCCATTGATGTCGGTTCATTGCTATCGTTGCTCATGTGTCGAGCAAAACACTCTCCTTCTTTTGCACCTCATCCAGGCAAGCGCGCCTGTCCAACTTAGGGTAAACCAGAAGTAAGCTTTTTCAAGACAGACCACCAGCAAATTTCTCCAGTTTGTACCAGCTGACGCATAGAGCGCTCGGCGTGAAAATCGTTAAGGTTTCGTTCGCATGACGTGCCCCAACCAGCGTAGACGACGTCGGTTAATGGCTATCTGAAGGCTAGTACCGTTGCTTCCTAAGACGGTGTTGCCACCGAACGTTAGCAATCCTTGGCGAGCAACGTTGGTCGAAGACCTCCAGTTTACCAACGTCTTTTGCGCGAACTATCCAACATCACACATACTGTCCTTACAGAGGTGGAATATGTCCTTCCCTTCAAACTCAAGCTTAAATCACGTCTCTTCCAGAGACACTTAAGTCTGGTAAATGCCAGTCTGACCTTAGCAATTCTGGATGTGATTTTCTTCTTTATCTCACGTGTAGTCTGTGAAT
>JACCGJ010021571.1:0-25653 GCA_013407085.1 Atriophallophorus winterbourni | reverse complement strand
CATATCAAAGTCGTGATTATTGCTTGTCATATCTGTAAGTAACCATGCGAATTTTGTCGAGTAGGACCAGATTGTATGTTTCCAAAACACAGTCTTTGCCGTTAGCTAATCGGACTAAGCACAAGAGTGTATCCAGTAACACAATGTCTGGTTCCGTAATTTCATGGCACTGAAGGTTTTGGCTATAATACAAAGAAACTCCTCCTCCTCTGGTTTCACGGTCATGGCGAATAAGTGACCTACGGGGAATTCTAGTTCATTATTTGTTTGATGAGTCTGTAGCCACGTTTCTGCTACGGCGATGATATATGGTGAATAGTTGGCGTAGAGGCATTTCATAGTAGTTTTTATCAACGAGGATGGGGTGTGAGAAAGGGGGCTAGCGGAGTGCATAAAATCTTTTAAGCCGATTCCTATAGAGTCTGAAGGCTTTTTGCTTGCAAGGATGCCTTATAGTTTTGAGGTTGTACTGTTCGAATACAGCCATCTATAGTGTCGGCAGCATTTGTTTCGGATACGTCAACTTCTGATTGACTTGGTGGGGTGTTTGGTTTGTGTGGGTTCATAGGGAGTCAATATACTGGGTCGATAGTGGAATGCTCTTTGATATAATCATCCAGTTTCGGATTGAAATCACGGATCGTAGGAGCGTTTACAATATCATGTTATGGTGAATTCCAGAGAAAGCAAATAGGCACCGAGAAAAAATGACGACTACCATCGAGTCTTGATTGCGGTATAACGGGACAACTTGAATGACACCGTGAATTCTTAGGGAAACTGAGTTTTATCAAATCGCGGAGAGGGTGATATTCCATCCGCAGTATTTTATATGTAAGGATCATGTCGCTCATTACTCTCCTTTCTGTAAAAACGTTCAATCCCACCATGGCCATCCGCTCTTGGTAGGGATGTGATGCATTCCATCAACTAGCTTCGTCGTTCGGTGGTAAATTTTATCCAGCAAATCAATGACTTTACGCAGCCATGGAGCTCAAACTAGGATCATGTATTCTCTCGTTGGATGCATGTAAGTATTTATAGTGCAGGGGAGCGTTTCAAGAGAGAACCGACCAAATATTCTCCTCAGCATACCCAAGATACCACATGCCCTGTTGAAGACTTTCTGGCAATGACTATTCGGTTTCAGGTTCTTAGTAATTCAGATAGTGCAATATTTCTCAGCGCTTGTCCAAGTCCATTTTTCATGACCAATATTATATGTATGGTCGTATTATCGGCCAAGTTGTAACATTTTACAATTACGCATGTTGAAAATCCTCTGATTTCGTTGACACCAGTTATAAAGCGCATTCAAATCCTCTTGCAGCATCAAACAATCTTCAATTATTTTTTACCCGCATATCATCTATGAATAAATCGCTCGGATTTGCTTCCATATTTTTATGTCATCAGCAAAAAGTACCATCTCACATCGTACTATCTGCGTTATATCATTTATGTATAACAAGAGAATGATAGGCCTGAGCATTGAACCTTGATGGACGCCGCCGGTTACATTGATTCAAGATTCAAGATTTTAGGGTTGAAAAAAGCAATTACTTTACAATAACCATGCAGTTGATAGAACGGCGTCAATGCGGTTTACGATTCAGTCGTATCAATTATAGTGGTTCAACCGACTGAAAGCCCATGCTGCTGCACAAGCTTCTCCATTCTTCTTTATCGTGCTTTATCCTGTCCCCTAGTTAGGTGGCACTTGTTTCCTTCACGTTGATGCAAATCATGCTTAGTCCTTGGAGCAAATATACGCTGTGTATCTGTCGCTTGCGCTGGTTGCTGGACGTTTCAACTGCCTTAGAATACCTAACATGTCCATTTTATGAGTATTTTGCACCGTGACTTTTGGTTTTGATCCTGTGGGTTTTCACTTAACCTTCATATAAGCTGGCGGCTTTGGCTCCGTAACGATTTGCGTACCAGGCGAGTTTTGGGCAGACAGGCCTTTAACAGTCGCATTTGTCAAGACGGCGTTTTGACGAACAGAATGTTCTTCAAGACACTCCTGCACATTTGCAACAGCTGAACCTTCGTGTTGAATGATCTGCGAAGATGTAGCTTTTATCTGACTGGTATTACCACCAGCGGTTTCCGATTTATCGAAATCTACACGGGCAAACTGAGAATTCTGAACAGTGACCACAGTCTCTACCGATGCCTTCAACGTTTGTTTGCCGAGCTCTAAGCTCAATATCCGATCATCCAGGTTGCTTTGCTGGACACTTGTTCTAGTAGCTGAATCTGCTTTTGGTTTGGTTCGATAATTTTTACACCAGGCTTGTTTTCATCATTCAGGATCGATATCGCCTCCGGGGTCAACGATTTGTAACATTTTATGTGATACGTGTGGGAACAGTTGCGACAAGTGACAGATTTGACCTTACCACTGACGACTTTCTGGCAGACGACGCACGTTTCGCCAACATCAGATCGTTTCATGTGAACCCGGCCAAACAAAAGTACAAATCAAAGCACAAAAATCGATACGGTTGGGGTTGGTTTGTGTCGTATTGTGTGTAGTTGATGGAAAGTGACGAGTTGTAAGAATATTTCGTCACCCGATTTAGCCGCAAATTTGTCAGCCACCCTTTGAGAATATTGGCGAGAAATTGATTTCAAGTTGGGTATTTCTCCGAGTAGTTCCCGACAGCGGTAAACACCGATGGGTTGATCTAACAGCAGAGACACAAATGCGATTCAAATAAACGAACGAATTGTAGAAAATCCACGGGTGACGCACATAAAGAACGATACGTCATTCATGGATAATTCTTGTATGGGTAGATCCCTCGTAGCAAACTTTCAGATCAAATGAACACTATAAAATTTACAGCCAAAAATATCAGAGTTCAAAATTTATCCAACCGCATATCATGACTTAGAAATTTGATTTTTTAAAAGGTGAGGCCGTACATGCTTTCTACTTCTATATTTCCAAAGCTTTCGTTAGAGTCAACCATGGCATTCTAATAAAAAAGCTCGAAGCTTATGGAATAACTGGAATGTTGCTGAATAAAATAAGGGATTATCTAACTAATGGACGCGTCCAGGTTCGCGTTGGCAGCCCCCTCTCTAGAAGAATAGACGTCACAAGTGGAGTTCCGAAAGGCTTGGTGATTGGACCTCCATTATTATTGCCAGACAGTTAACTGTAAAGCCTGCCGAATCTTAAATATTCTAAAAGGGTAATTCTGATTTTCACGCCCAAAACCTTACCCCAGTCAATAAATATGTATGTATGTCCATCTAGCTCTGGGCACCACGGCTGAGGAAGGATATAAAACTACTTGACAAGGTTTATCATCGTGCGACAAAGTTGGCTTCCCGTTACAGAAATTTGCCTTTTAAATAGTGAATGTTAAAACTAAATCTACACGATTTTACATAACGATCGATACGGAGCGACCTCATGTTGCCATCTTGCACACAGAAAATCGCCCCCATAAACACTTGCTAAATCCAAATGGCCTTAATCATACACGAAAACATTTAAAGGCTTTAAGCATTCCACCTTCTCGATTGGATATGCGTCGTAATTTTTTCTCGGTAAAAATTTGTTTCAATTAGAATATTTTGCCTGAAGAAATTAAACGCTCGGAATCTGTTGCGGTTTTCGATTCTAAACTCGATGAGTATATGACGAACCAAGCGGTATTTTTAAGAGGTTTTATACTTTTACTACATATACCTCGTCATCCTATAGTTATTGTAAAGCTTACTTCTTCTTCTACCATAAAACATTCTGAGTTCATTTTGTGCATAATTGCAAACCCTCGTATAAAAATCGATTGCCGCTGTATCAAACAGTTCAAGAAGTAAAAGAATTAAGGATGAAGCTTTATATTTAATGCGGTATAAATAGATTATCAAACATTGCGAACGAACTTCTTTACGATTCGTCAACGTATTTCTCCAATTTATCAAGTGCTGTAGACAAAATATATAACGTGACATTTTAGTGTTACCTAACATCAAGACTTCACGACCTTTCATGTTAGTTTCCATGATTTTCCTTCCCAATTCACCGGACTCCATACTTTTCCATATTCGCTTACTCAACTTGGGCATGAGTGTTTGAACTCTTCCAAACATTCTCATGGCAAATTGCTGTTTCGGAAGGCATTAGCAATTGAGACCAATTTACCATGGGGGCTTCTTTTTTATCTTCGTGGCTGTGCTCAGCACTGAGTGAAAGTGTGTAAGTAAAATCACAACTACACATACTCATGCTCAGGGAAGCAAGCTACGCAAAGCAAGAAACACGTACATAAGATTAGAAACAATGCAGATTTGCAGCGGCTCATCTTCGACCATAATCGGTCGTACCAATTCTCGACTATTTATCTCCTGTGCGTGATAAGGTCAGCTTGACATGTAAACAATTTTGCTTCAACGAAAACAAACAATACGTTGGTTCACCTCAAAATTAAAGCAAGAAACAGGGAGCGGTTTTTCAGGTCAACTAGTTGCCTAGTCGCCATTTACAAACAATTGAAATATAGCAACACATCTTGGCGTAAACCAGAGGGAGTTCAAATTACTGAATTTTTATCATCTTTATCCAACTTCGTATGTCTAATTTCACGATAAAATTAAAAACTGTGCACGCCGTCTAGGTAAACAAATTGGAATTCATGTAATGAATTATTCTGATTCCCTTACGCTTGCACCGAGATAAACACGCAGGCATACCACATCACATCATCGTCTGATAAACAAACGGTTTTTGTTTATATGTTAAATTCAGACTTGACATAACTGCAAAGTATGCAGAGTATTATTATACGCTTTTGAACATCGAGTGCAAATATTTTATTCGCAATTCGTTTTGTGATTTGATGAGCTCTGGAGTATTGTCTAGTATTCCAACAACATACAACTGATGCAATGAATCTGTCGTCGAGCAATTAAGGAATTTTTCAGCGTTCACAACAAACCGTTTACGAAAATGGACAGCAAAACTGAATTAGTTCGACCATCTCCTATTTAGAGGACATTATCTCTATTAGATGAACCTCACTAAAAATAAGAATCGATACGCATAGTGCTGTGGTCCACAATTTATTGATATAACGGATAATATCTGTTAGAACAGATGCTCCTCACGATATTTCAATCTATAACATGAATCGAACCTACAGCTTCGTTAAATATAACCGCTCTACATCGCTTGCAAAAGGTTCCAGTAAATTTTGAGATTTTGTGTTTGAAAATTTTACACAGGATTCAAGGAAATTCATTGTAATTCGAGGTTTTTAATGGGCTAAAAAGCAAAACGCTTAACAACAACCATAGGATGGTAAAATTGGAATTTAAGTGTATACAGAAGATAAAGAATTAGATTAAGCAGTATATAAGTGTTAGGGAAACGAATTATTCAATAAAATTCGTCTAATTTCGTTTTAAAGTCATGCAAGCTAGTGGCGTGAGCAACGGTTGAAGGTAAACTGTTCCAAGTAAAACAGACACGGACAGAATAAAAATACGTTCTATTGTTCAGGCGGGAAAGTTGTACCACCAGCACATATTAATGGGCCCGATAATTTCTCGTATCCCTTCTCGTGAATAAATCCTGTCAGGGATGGTTCGGAGTATGGAATGTTTGTAAAGTAAGATAAGGTCTCCTCTGATTTGTCGATAGGGAAATTCGAACAGATTCATTTTTGCTATCCTTTCTTTATAAGGCTTGTTTCGGATGCTGATAACTAGTTTTGTTTTCAGCGGTGATAGATTCGCTTCATAAGTTCAAGATCTATCTTGAGCCACGGAGACCATGGCTGCACACCGTATTTCATCTTACATAGGATCAATACAATTTCATGCGTAAAAATTTTATTGAACAAAATGCTCGTTTGCACGCACTTCCATCACACACATCACGATCGGGTTCGTGCTGTTGCACAAATCTGGTAGGGACAGGAGGATCAGGATCCGCATGTGCTTGAAATAGTGAAAGAATGGTAAACAAGTTGCGCTTGTATGCCACTATTGGATAAGTTTGATACGGCAACTAAAAATACCGATGAAACCTAGCCTTATCGATCCCCATATTACTTAGTTTCATTTTCTTAGATTGGTTAGGCACACAGTGCACAAATACACCATTCAACTCTTCACTAAGCCCTTCACTTACCCAATGAGAATGAAGTATTGTACCTGACATGTAAACCTACCGGTTGTGCAGGTAAAAAACGACTTTGAAATTCAAAGTTCAAATTTATGACTCGGTGCTCGCGTCTGGAATTAACGATCTTCCCCTTTAACTGCCATAGCAACAATTTTACATTAGTTCAGTGAGATTTTAGTGACTGCTTTATTTTTATAAGATTTTGATTTATTGCATTACATTCAATTAATGAAAAGGAACTATTAAAAAAGATTTTTGTTGATTAAGTAATGCAGAAAAAGATTCCTCGCTATTATTTTATCTGATTCTTTCAAAAACCCTTAGTATATATTTGCCTAATAAGCTTGGCTGTTTTCAAACCTATTCCTCCAAATCTTGAAATGTTATTTGTGACACAAAGTACAGAAACATCAAAATTGTCGTCCAAAACTTATCTCAACTAAAGAGGAAGGATCTGAGATTCAATTGGTAGTCAATCCATTGTTGTGTGTAAACAATTTTGAAAATGAGCCTAAATCAAACCTCAATGTTTTACCGAAATAATTGGTTTTCGAAAGCGTTTTCGCTTTTAACGTTCTGTCACAGTTCTGAACATTTGTATGAAGTAATGTTCCTCGGTATTTATTAAAACATTAGAGCTATTGCTGCAGTTGGCATGCTCATGTCTTTAAAATCATGAACTCATCTCGGCGTAGACTAAAGTGAAATCAAAATGCACGAGAGAATGAAAAATATCGATGAAGAAATATGTTTTCGATGAAGACTACATCAGCAGCCTGTTTGTGACACACTCGACACTGTTTGATTAGCGCTTACTATCTATAAGTCAGTAGTGTAAATTACTAATTATTACGACTCACGTAATTCAAATAAGTTTTGCTGACCACTTCCGGTTGATGCCCAAAAGGAATCTGCATCTCTATCACACGATTATCTTATAGAACATAACGTTTCTTCAACGTTAAAGTCTGATTTCAAATGTGCAACATTTATATCTGTATATATTGCATCGACGGTGGGTAAATTTGTCTTGTTTGCAGCAATTAGTTGATTTGGTTTTGACTATATCCATCCGAAGACACTTTTGGCTCTTGATTGTTTTATGTGCTTTTCATTCAGCACGTTTGAAAAAACCTCATCATGGGCAAAAACAACATGTCTACAGTGTTCCTTATCTTCGATTTGCACGGTCAATTCACTAGCTGTCCGCATGAACTACGCTCGGCATCCGAGAGCTCCAATATGACGTGCCTCGAAACTGAGCAGACACAACAAAGTTTTTCCCCGCTCGCGTGGCCAATCATCTCTTCTATACACGTCGTTGTACTAAAATTACGACCAGGCCAGCTGTTGACTTCCTGATTTAACCCACAATAAAGAATACGTCAATTTTCCATTCTATACAAATGACCCTCAGAGCGTGAACTGCACTTTCGTTATATGGTAAATATGCGCTTTAACCCTTTCATGCCTGAATTATTTTCTAACCCGAAATAAAATATTTTTCTTCGGAAACGAGTTGCCCAGGGGTGAAATAACACAAATAATAAAAAAAGTTTGTGATATTCACATACTTGAAAAAATAACAAAATGTAACCAATTGGTTACATCCGGCATAAGTCACCAGCGTACGATTTTGGTGACTTCTGCCGGATGTAACATAAAGGTTACATCTATTTAAACGCAACGCATTTCGGAGATTTTCTGATTTATTCCAATTTTTTTACATAATGTCTTTGTAGGCATCACTAAGTTTATACTGGAACAAAATTTATAATAACTGAGACTTTCACACGATTTTTATTCGGCTCACAAAACTGCGAATTGTGAGGATACGTTCGAAACCCGTACCAGCACATACTTTCTCTTTCACTGTGGACAAGTCAATGATGATTGCGAACAAAGAAGAAAACCACCCTGCAGTTGACAAAATTCTGTATGCCGCCGTGCAAAAAAATTCGGAAAATTCAGTTAGAATTAGCTTAAAATGACTTGCGAAGTTCATGTAACCAAAAGTTTACATCCGTCCTGAAAGGGCTAAACCAACTTTAGAAAGCATATCTCCATTTGCTAAAATTTCCATCCACGATGTTTTCAAGATTCGACGAATTCTCCTCAAAGGGAAATTATTCATCTTCCGTTCGGTGGTTCAGCTTTCGCTTCCATACAGTAAACTATTTAGTTCGCCCGCTATGTGCAACCATTTATTGTCTTTACGGTCAGCTTAGAGAATATAGCAGCTGCTCGCCAACCAGTTTATCTATCAGCGATTAGCGACTTGTTATGCTCAATCGTTGATCCAAGATTCGTACTGTTTAAATCTCACAGATCTTAACGGTTAAATCGGGAGTCGATACAGTTCAGTAGTCATAAACGTTGAGCATTTTATGCTTATTATTAACACACAGGCATTGCATGCCGACTAAATGCAGTTTATTAGCGACAGCAGCTGTTCTTGGTACAAAGCAATGGTGTCTGCATCATCGACAAAGCGTAGGTCACTGCTCACCATATCCCGTACCTTGGTTACGGGTTTCAAACGGTTCAGGTTGGAATGCTTGCCATCATAATGCGTGTGTAGTTAAATACCTTCTGTTCTGGTCATAAATACCTGATTCAACAGCAGAACAAAAAACTTCTAATTACGGATTTTGGTTTGAAACCTAGGTGAATTTCAAAGCTTATCGAATTCAACCGCTAAAGTGAACTGGGTCCTCCATGCCAGAATGGAAAGTCATGATGAGTAAGAGTTAATGGTGCTTTCTCACGATCCTTTACAGTAACGAGTGGGGTGCCGCAGAGATCATTGCTTGAACCAATTCTTTTCCTTATCTATGTAAACGACTTACTTAAACTTGTTCGATGCAAATCCTTTTTATTTGCGGATGACATCAAGCTGTAGACACAAGTACGCACAACTGAGGATTGCGGACAGCTTCAGCTGGACCTCGATGCCTTACAGGACTGGTCAGTTAGAAATGAACTCTTTCAATGCTAGAAAATGCAAGGTATTGTCTGTTGGAAGACATTTCGAGTTATCTAACAACTATGGTTCCCATATTCTTGAAAGCACTGACAAGGATAAGGGCTTGAATATGTGTGTGTGGGCAGCACTTTGAAACCGTCACATCACGCCAGAGTTGTCCATGAAGACGTCAAGAATACTGCTTCTATTAAAACGCGTGTTTATCGAATAGTTAATATGTACTTGAGGCCAACCATTGAATATGCGGTCCAGGCTTGGTCACCCTGGCTACAGAAGGACATCAGCCTCTTGCAGAGAATATATCATCGGACCACGAAGCTCGTACGTGGGTTAAAGCACAAACTATTCGAATATCGTATTACAAGTTTCAATCTCTTTGACTCTCACTACCGCCGTATTAGAAGTGATTTGATTCTCATGTTCAATATGTTGCATACCCCCAACCATCCCCTGAATACACTATTCACACGACTACCACCCCGAACCAGCTGGATCATGACTACGCAGTACTTATTCCCGACTCCCGACTGAACTGTCGAAGGTATTTTTATTCTGTACGTGTATGTTTGATACGGAACTCATTACCCTCTAATATTTCACATTCACCCAAATTGGATATATTCAAATCGAACTTGGACAAATTCATGTCGACCGATCCAAACATTGAACCAATATATTCTACACCATTACAGCTTTGAACCTTGAACCTATGCATCGAAGTAAACTATACACCTTGACCCTATGGATTTGCATGTGCAATCCAACCGATTGCAAGCAGTTTCTGCATTATGAATTTTTACCTGATTCCTGAACTGCTCAGTAAGCAAACAAATCCTGTTTTTACTACCTATGTTATTAGTAATTCCCATATTGTTCTGTGGTTTATGTAAAGCTATATGCTTTTTTGATCATTAAATTGAATTGAATTGAAAACTGCGTAAAAATGCATACGCTGTTTCCGACGCTTTTCTTGAAGTTTTCCAAGGGAGAATATCAAGTCTACGCTTGATTTACCCTTGTAGAAGCCATAATGAGATTCAAAGTAATCCCTAACAATGACTTAGTGTAGCAGCATCTGCAAAACTTCAGTGAACAAGTTACCTACAACATTCAATGTTCGGTAAACGCTCAAAAGTTTCAAGTGCATACCATAAATCCATGCTCTTCTAAGATGTTTTAATTTTTCATATGTTGACATTCGTTAGAAATTCAAAAATGCTTACCGTTTCTCTTCCGAGACATTACAGATGTTATGGGTTTGAACCAGTCGTGCGTTCGAGCTTTCCATAGAACATACGTGTTATATTCATTTTAAAGTGTTTCAAAGTTTTCATAGGCTCAACTGGAGTTATTTGGCTGAGATCAATTGTGAAAGCGTGCTCTATAAAGCTTCAGTTTTGCACAAAAAGGGAATGGTGAGTGTCGCAGTGCGCGTTCTGTTATGATCATGTAAGGAGTACGCTTTTTATTGTAGAGCGCCTAACGAGAATAAGATCAAGCTAGTGCTAATGTTTCGAACAAGGATATTTCCATGAAACTTTATGATCTGACCACGTTTTAAATTCGTTAGTGATACAAATACTGGATTTTGTGCATAGATCTGAAAGATTCTGTCGATTTTCATTATTTCTACATACTCTGAACTTTTCTAAACAATATGACCATATTGATATGCACTAATTCTGGTATTGAAATCGTCAAATACCGCCAAACAGAAATCAGCAGCACATTTTTAAAACCAGTTATGAGACAATGATAAAGCTTTCTTTCAGCAGGCGTTACAAAAGCGTCAGCTCATAAACGTTGACCAACGTAATGGCGCCAGTTGATGCTTTTCGGGAGACGATCATCTTTAATTCAACTTCAATTTCATTTCTTCCATATCATGTGCTTAGTTGACAACATAATTTTGAATGTGTCATATTTGACAAAAATTAGATATCCTGAAGGTCCATGACCGATAAGTGCAAAAGCACGAAACCGGTCGTGCTGGACGTAATTCACGTGCAAGCAAATATGGATATTCTATGCAAGTCCATGGGTTCATCGCCATCCAGTTGTTTGTGTGTGCATGTGATTGGACAAGTTCGCCTCGTTATCCCAATCTAACAGAAGCTTCAGTTAAAATTTGTTTACCATTTCTCAACTGTTTCACAACATGCGGATGCTGGTTACACTGTCCCAGCTGGATGAGTGGAAACAACAAGAAACTGATTGGCAGATGGATGGAAAATCATAAAAATATGAACATTCCAACACTGCCTGACTTCTACTCGTGTCGCTTACATATCAGTCGTTTAGAACTTTTCGCAAAATTTTCCAGAAACTCACAATGTAACAAGGCATGTTGTTCTGCGTCGAAATAAATTAAGTTGATTAAATAAACTATGCTTTATGTGTTGTGAGTCCTTCAGTCCCGATTTTCGGCAGAATTTTTGCGTTTTGCAATGAAATAGTTATTTTCTTCACCAATCATAAACCGTGAATGTGGCAAAATAAAACATTTCGTGTTGTTTAGAGCAAAGTTCAGTTGTTTCCTTGACACTGAATTAACCTAGTTTTGGCCTATGATTTGTTACATAAATCTTGGAATACTGGTCATGCTGCTGAAAAAGAACACTTAAAATCTGGCATATTGAAAAGTGTCCCAAATCCATGTTCATTTTTTGAATGGAACCTTAAAATGTTGAGGTGATGGGGATGTATCGCTTGAATATAGTTCATTTTGACAGGTTTAGCATATGGGCAAGTTGAGACTATGAAACAAAAATGTCTTCAATCTAATGCATTTCGAAAGATTCCATCACCATCACTGGTTGTCTTTAGTTGATTCAAACTGTATGCTAAAAATGAAAATTGACTTCACATCAACCGCTAGAATGAAACCGGGCGAAAATAATTATAAAACATTTATCAATGTTCAAGGAAATATTGCGTAAATCAAGGTAATCCTTTGAAGGTATATCAGGTGAATTTCGGTCACATCGAGCGCGCCTATCTTCAGGGTGCTCAACTCGAAACTTAAATATTGCTGTTCAAAGGGCTAGTTGCACAATCCACTAACTATTTTGGTTGCATCGTAGTAAGTCATCTCAGAGAACGCGATTTCCTATTCTAATCATGGTGCCCAAGCTTGTGCTCGAAAGCTCAAGTGTATGAATGTAATTATTAGCTTTCTTAGCTAGTGACGTTACCACGCGCTCTTCTAGATGACTATAGTCTGCTTTTCAGAACATCAACAGAGTTGGTAAAGTAAACCATAATCAAATGTAGCAATGGAAATCGTTCTTAACGGAGGCCTCGAAATTTACGAATAAACGGGTCTGTACAAATTATATCCGTTGAATTAAACTGATTGCCATGACTATGGATATCATTCAATGCTTCATCCAACTCTCGTGCATACACCTGAGAACACTTCCTCGGTTGCTAGTGGGAACCAAAAAATGGGGTTGTGGCCAAACTCTGCCTCTTCCTAAGTAAACCATTTACAGCCGAATTGAGGGTTGTGAAGATCGCTTCATTTTTTCGTCGTCCGGTGTATGTACCTTCAACGAAGTGGCTGAATTGGCAGATACATCAAACTTGATTCACAAGGTTGAAATATTTTATCTGTCATTTTACTACTATTTCGCTGGTATACGTTATTTAGCACAACACGTTTGGTCCATTTAACAACTAGACTAAAATAAACTTTTGTCACAGCAATTAAGCCGGTTTCGACACAAAATCAAGCATAATAGCAGAAATAACTCAAATTATTTTTTTCTTTTTTGATGTTTCATATCAAACTATCTTGTTTCGATTAGTTCGCGTATGCATTTCAGGTCTTGACTGAAGATACATACATGCAATACGTTTGTTTATTTGTTTTCGTCAAAGTCGTACAACCCTGTTAACCAATTGGTTGCGTCTTGAAGAATACTCTCGAGAAGCGCAATTTTTATCCCAACCATTGTACTCAAATTTGCGCTGTATAAAACATGGATGGCGTTATAAATGAATTGAGTATCTCGATAAATGGGACAAGCATTAAATGAACGAACGCTTATAAACATTGATGCAAAGTAAATTGTTCTCAACACCAAAACTTTTCTCCGATAAAGTCTGCTTAGGGGTTAGACTGTCAAATAGTTAGGAGAACAGACAAGGTTCTCAAACCGAAACATTTGCACATAGGGAGACTGAAGTTCAACTTATTCACAATCGACCACCGATGCAGCTTACTTAGCTATCTTGCATATACCCAGGGAATTTGAGCAAATCACGAATTTCGGATAACTCGCCTCAGGTCAACTCGCCCACAGACGGGTGTTTCGAGGGATCGATGGAGCTGGCTTATCCAACTGTAGGACCGCCTACGCCAATTGTTAAAGGGATACCGCTGGCAAAATTATCGCCTTGTTATAACGTCTGAATTCTGACAATTTTCTTTAAAATAGATGTCACACTCGCCGCGATTCTACTGCTGGTTCCTCACTCATCTTCGGTCAATAGATGAACGTCAAAATTGTCGCTTTTTGTATGAGAATCACGAACAACCTCGGAGACCGGAAGAGATTGAGATCGTGCTATTGAAGAATATAGTCCTAGAATCTTAGAACGAGGTCATCTTCAAATCTCTGTTAATTAGATTTCAATGAAGATTACCGTGGTGAGGTGGAAACCCAGCTAGTCATTTTACAGCATGAGCGAGAGAATAAAGTATTGAAAATTCAACATTGTATATTGCGAGAATATCAGAAATAATAATGAGATTATTAGAATATAACAATATAATCGGCGGTAGATCTACTTGAAAAAGTTTTTCTTTTCAAAGCTTGTCGAGACTAGTCATCAAAACAAAGTATTCTACAGGTAAACAAACTGCAGGTGAAGGAAAATATTCATTTGAACGGGGATCACGTCAATTCTCCAATCGGGACCAGTCGAAGCCACATATCGGTGGTATAGTTGTACAGCTCTTCCGACAAGGAGACTTTATACGGTGTCGGGTTGAGAAAACGCTTGTAGTCCGCACGCAACAATTCCATTTGCTGTGCCACATTTTGCCTGGATTGTTCCAACGTAGGCAGCGGCGTTATCACCTGCATCAACAGCGAAGAGTAGCAAGGCAATAAAGTGGTCGATTTTAGAGCACATATAATTAACCGGATAAAAACGCGGAAGGATGGGTGCGTTAATATCGAATAGTTGGGATGAGCATAGACATATCAGCAAGACAGATTCCTTGCGGCTTTTGCTTCTAATATCGATTGACTACAGGGAATAATAATAAGGCTCCGGTTAACATGTCAAACAGCGTTATTAACTAATTCTGATAGATAAGCACCTCGTTCAACAACCTTGGAATCACAATTTCGTTTCAATTCACTCATCAAGATGTCGTCTGATAAAAAGCTACCCAAATCGAATGACATCGCAGAGTGAATGAGAACCAAGAGAGATGGGAAGCGAACATGGTTGGTATGCGGCTCCTTGAAAATTTACCATGAGAATCCAGAGTGGAAGAATTTTGATCGTGTTAAATCCTGTGTCTATAAGAGGAACGCAGACTGACTGAGATGAGTGAAGTGAAAGTTTGTTGCGCATGTCTTACGGCATGAAGGCGATTTAAAGACAACTCACGTTAGTTCAAGATCGAGCTGTCTATCCGCGGATTTAATTCGACAAACGATCGTCACATTAGTGAATGCGACAGACTGAACAAAGTTAATTCATCCTATGGTACAGTTCCATTGAACAAGACCCTGCAAATCATTCTGCTCTACGCGAAGCCAGCAATTTGTTCCTTATTCAAAGACGGAACAATTCAAAATGACACTTGTTACCTAAGTGGCTCGATACCTCGTTATACAATCAAAAGCTGTTTCACATTTAAAGATACGATCGACAAGTCGAAGTCGGCTATAAAGAGTTTTTCGTCATTTTACCTTAATTTTGTGGTAAAATTAATTTTTGCTGATAAATAAGGTATTAGAATGAGGTATTTTATTTTCTTCAAGACGCAAAAGAAGCTGGATACCTGTCAGTTACCAAGCAAGTTAAACATCATACACATATCATGGACGTACAGAATAAGGGATGCAGATGTGTTCCTATGACATTAATTACGAAAACTGAATGTTTAAAAATATAAAACGATGGTAAACAAAATTAGACTTTGGAGCCACTGTTCTTCAAACACATAATCACATGGTGATTCCTGATCAAGCTCTGGAGGAGCTGATGGATGATCAAAGTAACGTGTTTGAACATCGTGGTTCGTTGTACGAACCCTATCAAACAGTGGTTTCACAGACTAACTTTTATACCACTTTTCCACTGTTACATGGCTCACTGAACCTAATCCTATTGTCTCCACGGCAAACAGTCAGAACCCGGTAGTGGTGTGTACGTGTGGGGTGTGTGAACAACACTTAACTTTTGTCATGAAACGATCTTATTTTAAATGATTTACTGTATGAGGGTTACAATCAGGAAGTCAACCTCAGAGTGAGCCGCACTTGTACTGCAAAGGCAATTTGTAAAAGACGTATGAAAGATTTCGGCATTGAACCTACGAGGTGTGAATAGCATGCTTCTAACCGCTCTCATCGAGGCATTGTGTAAAGCACATCTTTGGACGCTCATACAATATATTGACAAGCTTTTGCTCACCTTATAGTGTATTCAATGGTTAATATCAGAATAAATTTGAACGCGACCAAAGAGAGCTTTACTAAACCCAAAACATTAAAAGTAAAAACCGTTTGGAAAATAAGTGTCTATCCCAGACACAAGAGAAACGATCACAGCATGGAAATACTTTGCGCTCGATAATAGACAACTCTTCCGTTGGGAATGACACCACGTTTAATAAAAGACGTGCGAATAGCAAACTCTTATTTCCGGCTGAAAAACTCTGATTTAACTTGGTAACGAGAACTCCTCAACGATCTATACATAATCCGTTAAGGCTCACATCAATGATAAGCTTTACGAGAGTATACTTGTAAATGCCAACAATCAGACTGATCATTTATGATAGCTGAAGCATTCTCGTTACGGTATACATTTGGATGTTAGCAGTACAGATGTGTACAATCCTTCGAGCTTAGCTTCAATAATAGCCACTCTCTCGATTAGCGCGTTAAATACATTCTTGCATACGGTTCTACCGTTTGGATCGCAGCAGTTAGGAGAACGGTCACACATTACCTAGTGTGTTGACGGATGTTGTTTCTAACTCCATAGAGTCAAGCGCTTCCAACTATTTCACGCTTATGTGCCTATTGTGGACCTCCTTCGGTCGATGACGACCATGGTTGTACATCACAATCGCATGAATGTTCATTTTTTACAGCTTTTCGAATGACTAATCAGTCCCATTCAGGAGTAACAATCTCTTCCATAGCGCTGGCAACTATAGTCAGAACTCTGTTGTAGGGCGTCAGTTACACGCCGGCGGCGTGATTTGCGTTCAGCAGCCAAGAGCTGTATCTGCTCCTCTCCAGCTTACAGACGACGCTTTACACAATGCCTCAAAAGTGAGCGGTCAAGAGCAAATTCTTCCCAGCTCGCGGGGTCATTGCCAAGAGCTTTCATATCTCTTTTGCAAACGTATTTGTACCGCAAGTGCGGTCTGACCAATGGTAGACTTCCTGGTTGTATGTGTCTTTACACATGTGATTAAACAGGTTGGTTGTGCCAATTAGACATGAAATCTCGTAACATTGACCCAACTATTTGGAAAGAACTTCGGGGGCACTGTGTAGAGCATCATCTCCAAGCTAAGGAAAGCATATTTTGCTCTCGTAGATCACACCGACAGCATGCAACTGCAGTCAACCGACCGAGTACAGCAGACCGCTGTGTTTGCTGCGGGAGAGATTGTTCTCTCCTGAACTGGAGTGTTTAGTCAATTGAAGCGCTGAGGAGCAAGATGTACATCCATGATCCACATGGACAGAAGGGGGTCAACAAAAACAATATGTTTCGGAAAGGCTCGCACCGAATTCTGTGGAACACGTCAACATGTTATCGGGTTTCCACAGAACATTTATGACGTGAACTTGTAGCGCTTCGCTTTGATTTTCGGCACTACTGAAATGCAATTAAATTACCACTATTAATTCATTACTTGGCTGTGCCAATATTTAAGAAACTGTCCAAACCTTACTCGGTTACAACGAAGATGACCCAGTTAATCGAACTAGGCTTTATTCCCTAAAGGGACGTGTCGATAAAATGACACCGTTACAGAATGGAGATTTCTATGAAAAAGTGAAAATCCCAGTCGATCCAAATTTCAAGTCTTGTCTACATTTCCATCAAAAGCGGATCCTGATCATATTGTACCAAGCTGATGAGTGCAAGCATCATTTGACGTAATGTGCAACTTTTTTCAAGCTAACGTATTACAGCGCGTATACCCGCATATAGTGTTTATGTCATTTAGCCGTTCGGTTGAATCAATATCAACGAACTTTGACGCGAAACATTAGGATTTGTTTACCATTCCACCGCGATTTCAAGACAAGTGGATCCGGGTTGTAATATCCCTAGACGATGAGTATAAACATCATCAAATCGGCCGTAGGATGTCTGTGATGTAAATGCACACGAATATGTATTTCGGGCCCATGCAATCAACCACTTTCATACGCAATTGAATAGGATGCTTGTATTATGCTCATCACGATGGCTTCAAAGTTCATGATTCACTAAAACATGCTCTTCAGCAAACGAATCTCGATATCATTAAAAACGGAACCACCTACTTCTCCGTTGCGCCAGAACAACTTCATCACTTCCTCCACCCGCGCAGGCACAACGTAGACGCGCTTCGAGGGTTCGCTCGGGTGGCGACAGAGAATGCGCGTGTTCGCACGTGGAGGGGCTTCACTGGTGCGTTGAATCAGATCGAGCAGCGCATCGCCTGCGGTTAGGGGTGGTTGTGCAATTGATGATGAGAAGCATTTGAGGAACCGACCAACAGTTACGGAGGAAAATAATTGAAACGACATGCAAGTTTCACACCGTTTATATTTACATACGGGCAAATTCACACGGAAGAGTAGGTTTGTAGTACAACTGCTTTACCACTTGTTTTGTTAAAAGTAGAAGGGTCATAGATTGATTAGAAATTGTTCGAAATTCCAGATTAAGCTTTACGTTGAGAAAACAAAAAATTGTACCAATTGCACATAAGTCTCTTCGTATAAAATGTACGTATAATATCAACGAGATAGACCTAAACTTATCTTAAAAATCTGGCATTCTGCAGTGGATAAGGATTAACGTGCATAACACCTAATGTGCACATGGACTACGTAAGCAGTGGGTCAGCAGACGCTGTTCGCACTTGCACACACAATAAGCAATTTAGAGATTAACGCAGCATGTTGGGGGTGTGATCAATTGTCTTGATCTCGCCTGCCTATGTAAGGTAACTCAGGATTGGTCAAGAAAATGCCATTTAAACGTCAACCCTAATTGTACTGTCACCCCTGGTCTGACCAAGTTTCTGTGTCAGAAGCGAAACGTTACCAAAAATCTGCTATAACCGATTCATTGCAAACTTGATTTTCATGATTATGGACTCCCGATCGGTCTCGAATAATTTCAATCGCCTTGCAAACTTAAACGTAGTTGTTCAATAAGCAGTTCGAATTGACAAAGGTGTCTTGATGATAACGCAATAAAGGATGTTCGATATGAAGACAATTTTGAAGGCCACGTGATGTACTTTGAGGAAGCTAAGCTTTTGAGGAGCTCGTTAAGAAGTATCATTAAAAATAATATGGATAAGTTGATCGTATGATGAAAAAAGACATTTTAAGGTTAATTCTAGGTTATAATAAAGAACAAAGCTACTGCATGAAACGATTCTGATACACATTTTGAGCAACACAAAGTCTTTCAAAGGATGTGTTGGAAAAATAGCTTGTGAACAATACAAAATATGAAGTAATATGCAAGAGATGGAGTGAGAAATCAGCTTAGGGTTACGCCGAATGAAAGAAAAGAAAAGCGTTAGAAGAAAGCCTAGAAACTCTTCTAAGTAGAGAATTGAGATGATGACTTAGAAATGGCGATGCCTAAAGACTTGACATGTGATTAAGTGTTCAAATATTAAGGAGGAGAAAATAAATTCCACAACTCCACAGAGAATTATTTGAGCGGAGCAAATAAGCTTGGCTTATTTTGAAGCAGTACTGAAATGAACTCAACACGATTCAAAACCTAGTATCATTAGACATGCTGTGTAATATGTTATAATAGGGGCATATTGTACAGTAATTCAATCAATTTCAATCTCTTCAGGGTAAAAAATATTGATCATGCAGTGGAGCTTCAACATTTGTTTTTGTTTCAAAAACGTCTTGGGCGTGAAGTGTGATGTACGAAAATCAGAGGACTCGCACGTGCAATGCTAAAATATCGAGTATATTGATCACGGCAGTTTCTTTTTAATTCTGCATACTACTGTAGCCAGGCTTCTAACGTAGATTCATTGAACAATGTATGACGAGTTTGTGCCAGTTTTACGGTGATAAGTAGAACATATCACTTGATAAACGAACAACTTGTGGTCAAGATAACGGCCTGGCTCCAGGGAGACCTGGGCCAGCAAATGTACTGTAGAACTAATAATTCATGGCAAACAATAGTCGCAGAAACTCCGAGATGGAAACAAAACCGAGATTAAAATCACGAAACTCACTGCAATCCAAACCTAGAAAGTATATCGATCCATCCTCGTGGTTGACAATTTGGAAAGAATCTAAATCTATTGTTGGAATATGGTCGGGATTATTATTATGAATACAATGTTCACTATATTTTGATCTGTTGTGCCATACATGGAATTAAATAAATAAACAAACAAAAGAACTCTATTGAAAAGCAACGGTGTATGATCGGGTCGCCCACATGCTGGCTGATTGTATCAATGTCCCGAGAACTTAGAAAGCACCTAACTTTTGTCGTTTTGTGTAAAATAAGCTCTGCTCATAACGTTTTCATGTAAAAGAAGGAGCAAGTACTCACCCTGTTTACCGAACAGCCGATAAACGGTCTTTCGTCCTGGTAAAGTGATTTTATCCGCAGCGGCGCTCAGTTTCATTGTCGGGGTCCCGGCAATCTCGACCAGTTTATAAACGCAACCCAGTGCTGGTTGCTTTTGGCAGGTGACCAAATTAGTCCCGACACAGAAGGCATCCACCGCGTTACCCTGCTTCGTAGAAAGCAAGACAAGTTACACACGGTTGGAGAAACTTTGAGATGCGTTTGCCTGGTTTCGTTTGAAGAAAACGCGCGGTTTCTGTGACGACAAACATGCAATCGATGGAGTAGGCAAACATGTTAACGCTGAGAGCGCGTAGGTGCCACTTAGCTTCAAGATTGTGGTTCAAAGTAATACTCAAATAATGTGATTAATGCCGCTATCAAGCATGTAAGGCAAAAAACATAACTCTGAACTAACTAAACTAAGTGAACTCAAATTAGGATGCAGCAATTACATTTACGTTTCTCCGACATCAGTTACGAGAACCGTATGGTTGCTAAAACTACGATATTCACGTTTTCGATAAAAGCTTTTGAAATAAAATTATTACATGGCACATAAATGTGATGAGTTATAAGTATTCGAGTGAAAACGCGGTTGCCATGTTAACAAGGGAATAGTTCAAGCAAAATAAGCAAATCCATTAATTTAGAGGTTCAGTAGCTCGCTGTTACAACCCATAGCGGTGACGCTTACCCGCGCTTTCTGCTACATGGATAAGCAAGGTTATGACACATTTTAAGAGTAGCTACGTCTCTTGGTATTTAGTTAAAACGGTTTGTGGCAGGGTCATGCAGAAGAAATCGCAACTTTTACAAAGGCAAAGCAGGGTTTGGATAAAATGAATTGTGAAATTTAGTAAGGATGAAAAATACTGAAAGTATTATAACATTCACCAAACGAATGTCATAAATGGTGGGCACAGAAAAATCAATAACAAACCGGGTAGTTTTAATAGCTACAATGTCGATGATGGGTAAACGCAAGCTTGAAAACGCGTGCAATCGAAACGAAGACAAAGCTGGGGTAAACAAACACGGGCAAACCAACATGTTGAGACAAGCAACTGGGTTCTAACAACAGAACAACAGATTTAAAAACCAACCGCACCCATTGAAAAGTGTGGTGTCCCGATTCGGCTAGAGTCTGGAAAAAGAAGTTATACAGCTCACGTGGATTGGACAATACAAAACGCAGGACACCACATCAAGCGGGACGTGATCACCGATAGCGTGATAGTTGTGCACGCATAGCAAATGCTAAGCAAAACACTTGCCGACTGGAGAAATGAGAGTCGTGAGAAAACCAAGAATATTCCTGACAATTTCTAGGCAATCGTCAAAAACGGAAGCAAGCACACAAAGGCCTGTGACCAGACTGAAATGAAGCATACGGTCCCTCGTTGCTGAGGGTAAACAGCCAGAGACCAGTCGTGGCGTATGTGTGCAGGGAATGTAAATAACAAAAATTTATAAGCGTTTTGAGTGCTTCGGTGAAAATCACTCCGTAATTCTGTATATAACCCCATTGTTCAAAGCATGACGCCTATTTAACGGTGGCTTCAATGTAAGACATTGTTTAGCATCTTTGCACCATTTCTTGGTTCATTAACCGTAATCTTACTGTCGCTACCTGATGGGACGATCAACATGAAAGCTGTGTAGAGAATGTGAGTAAGAATATAATATGGGCAAATGTAAGTTATATCATTGATCTGTGTTTGTTCCCTATAGTTGAACTGGGAACCTCATCTTGGACAGTTCAATGAAACAATTAACTCAGTGAATGTGCTTCTGAAGCATGGTGATTAATGCATAAATAACCGGCGGTTGTTAGTGGTGAAGAATTGTGACATTTTACACCGACACGAAAATGCTCCAAAGAAATATCTCAATATTGTAGATAATGACCTACTTCCGTGAATGTTTATTTCGAGTGTATACTGGGATAATATTAAAGTACAGCTAATACGGAACTAAGGATCCATGACACAAAAATGTGCTGTATTCGAACATATCTAGTTGAAACGAGCGTGTCTGACCTTCACGGTAGAAGCAACACTTGCTTCTATCTAGATTGAAGTGAACGTTCCGTTAATCGGTCGCGATGTAGAGTAGTGTTTATGCTGTTGTTGTCCTTCTTTGTTTAATTTCGATTATGGATGTCAGTCACAAGCGCATGATGGTTTCATGCGCCACAGCGTTCCGAATGACTAAACAGTTCAATTCGTGAGGGACAATCTCTCCCGCAACGGTCACAGTCATCATCAACATCACCAAAGACGGCATTATACCAATAGCACGTACCGAATGCTTAACTGCCATACAACCATGAGAAAGTACAATTCTAAAAGATGGGGAAGGGTGGGACTTAAATTGCTACGGCTTCTATAGAAGAGTAAGCACAAACAAACTGGGAAGAGGTGCCTGCACCTCGAATGGAACACACATTCAAACAAGTTTTCGTGAACGAGTAGAGCGACTTTAGCACGGCAGCTTCCATGTGGCTTTCAGTGTCATGCATCATGCAGTGATAGGCAGTACTCGATTGAACGATGTCAGTTACACGCTGACGGCGTGATCTGCGATCAGCAACCGAACCCTCCCCCCAGCTTGCAGATGGCGCTGCAAACAGTGTCTCAAAATTGAGCGGTCAAGATCAGGTTTTTCCAAACTCATAGGATCAATGGCAAGATCTTTTATATCTTTTTTACAAGTGTCTTCGAATGCAGCTTTCCAGGTTTCAACTGAGCAGAGTGTATGCATTTTGAAATACAACCATTTTCCATAATGCAAAAAAATTTGAGTATATTCTCGGGGCATCCGTAAGGGAATGAGAATAATTCATTACATGAATTCCAATTTGTTTACGTAGACGGATACACAGTTTCAAATTTTATTGTGAAATTAGACATACGAAGTTGGATAAAGATGATAAAAATTCAGTAATTTGATCTCCCTTTGGTTTATACCAAGATGTGTTGCCATATTTCAATTGTTTTTAAATGGTGACTAGGCAACTAGTTGACCTGAAAAACCGCTTCCTGTTTCTTGCTTTAATTTTGAGGTGAACCAACGTATTGTTTGTTTTCGTTGAAGCAAAGTTGTTTACATGTCAAGCTGACCTTATCACGCATAGGAGATAAATAGTCGAGAATTGGTACGACCGATTATGGTCGAAGATGAGCCGCTGCAAATCTGCATTGTTTCTAATCTTATGCACGTGTTTCTTGCTTTGCGTAGCTTGCTTCCCTGAGCATGAGTAAGTGTAGTTGTGATTTTACTTACACACTTTCACTCAGTGCTGAGCACAGTCACGAAGACAAAAAAGAAGCCCCCATGGTAAATTGGTCTCATTTGCTAATGCCTTCCGAAACAGCAATTTGCCATGAGAATGTTTGGAAGAGTTAAAACACTCATGCCCAAGTTGAGTAAACGATTATGGAAATGTATGGAGTCCAGTGAATTGGGAAGCAAAATCATGGAAACTCACATGAAAAGTCGTGAAGTCTTGATGCTAGGTAACACGAAAAAGCCACGTTATATATTTTGCCCACAGCACTTGATAAACTGGAGAAATACGTTGACGAATCGTAGAGAAGTTCGTTCGCAATGTTTGATAATCTATTTATACCGCATTAAATATAAAGCTTCATCCTTAATTCCTTTCCTTCTTGCACTGTTTGATACAGCGTCAATAGATTTTTGTACGAGGGTTTGCAAGTATGCACAAAATGAACATTGTTCCTGTTGTAACTGCTTTATTCGCGTACCTGGATTTGATGTTGCAGCGAAAGAAAGAAATCACCAACTACTGCAGTAATTTAAGTACTAGCACGAACGGAGGTTACTATAAAACTCCCATCCATTTCAGTCAGTTTCACGACTAAAGAAAATAATGTGTGTGCACTCGGTCCAAACAGTTTTGGGACTTATTATAGGCTGTTTAGCGATAAGGTCAAATCAGTGGTGGTAGGTTAACTACTACTTAGTCATGTTCCCTGTCCTGACTAACACCCTTGGGCTGGCGAACCTTCTGTGTCAGAAGTGAAACGTTAACCAAAAACAACTCTAACCGATTGCAATCAAAGTTCTTTGCATTATGAATACACGATCGGTCCCAAACATATTCCAATCGATTGCCAACTATTTTCCATTCTGTGAAGATACTCTGTAGACCAGTTTCAGAAAACACTCGAGAATTCGTTACTTTGTCCATCCACCATATGTTTAAGTTACGGTTGATGTTCCTAAAATGGAAAGCTTCCGTTGGGGTCTTGCGTGGATGGTCCAGGTTTCACTGCCGTACAGTAAAGTCTTTAGTACGCACGCCCTGTAAACCATCATCTTTGACTTCACAGTCGACCTGCGGTTTCCTCAAACACGAGAGTTCAATCGGGACAAAATGGTAGCTGCTTTAACATCCTCCTGTTTTTGTAGCATACTGGAAAATAGGATTCATAAGTTTACATCCGCGTTGAGTAACTCTTGTAGAATACGTTCGTTTTTCATTCTCGAAATACTGCCTGGCCAATGTGTGCGACGCTGTGAAAGTGCGGTAAACATCAGTGTTGTTCAGTGTTCATCAGTGTTGTGTTCAAGATCAGACAAACACCTGCACATGAAAATTGTTCAGCTTTCTTTCACACGTTGTGTAGGTAGTCCAATTTCTCCACCGTAAATTAAGGCACTATTATCCTCATCATAGCCACTTTGCGGTTTTCGTAGATATCGTCAAGGTGGGTTGCATAAAATGCTCTTGAAATGGGCTTGTTAATCACACTGTCAAAGTTTATCCGCAATACTACATTAGCACGCATTGAAATAATGCGATTTTCAAGCTGCTAACCAAGTGCTGATCATGGCAATCACCAGACCTAAATCATTACATCATTAATCAACGAATTTTGCCGACAGAAAGAGCAGATTTAATTGGTAGCTGCATACTGATGAGGTTTCCGGCTTATAAGCAGCTGTCTTACCTGCATGTTAGCAATCAACTGCACACATGCAAAGAACGAATTTGCAGGCTCCTTGTACGGATTGCATGACTCCAATGTCGATTTCTCCGGAGACCTGTTACGCTGCAGTCAAAAATTTTGAGGCTCAAGATGTAGCGTTAACAGTCTATATTGTGCCGTATCTTGTACACTACCTCATTTTTACACCTCTCCTGTAATTTTCCCGCTCAATTTACGCAAGACTTTGTGATAATAAGATGTTCTATCAAAATTATTTCTCGCACAAGTTTAATTTCCTACGAAAGCATCTGGTAAATTATAACGAAACGGTACGTTTTGTGATAAACTTATTAAGAATAATCTCGCCGATAACTTCCATTCACTTGACACCGAACTAGCAAAATCTTAACCAGTTTATATAACTCAATCAAAACATATTACATTGCCATCTTAAAAATCCCTAGATCAGTGGTCATTCATCCCTATCGCCTCAAGATATCTCTGTC
>JACCGJ010021570.1:0-13459 GCA_013407085.1 Atriophallophorus winterbourni | reverse complement strand
CTAAAGCATGAATATGGACCGCATAGTAGTATTGCTTCAGATACTAGATCACCGACATATGTATAAGTGACCGAATACGGTCGTGTATTTAATTTTAACCCACATTCGCCTTGGTTAACCACATCACGTTTATCGCTATTTTGAGGGAATTTAGAGTATCAGGAAGAGGAGAGTAATGAGCCACAGCAACCTAACACCGCTATTCACCATCAGCAAACATGGTAAGATCAGAGAGCTGGACTCTTCCGTGCCGATTCAATTTTGTCATTAGTACAAACATGAAAAGTTTCCTGTGCTATTTTTCGACTACGGCCGAAATTCGCTTTCATATATGAATATCCACGGTTTGTTTAAAATACTTCCAATCTTTCGGCAAGGGGGGTCGGTTTATGCTGTTTTCTCACGACTGGTTAAGAAGACTGTCGAGGCCATATTTTGAACCACATTCAGCTGGTTGAATATTTGGGAATCCGATTGACCGGGTGCATTGATATGTATCCCATTAACAGTAGCCCACCATTCTATGCACAGCTGGGTGTATGGTATGGTATAATGGTATGAAAGCACAAGACTGATCCAGGCAAAGTGCCGCACAGTCAGAGACTGCACGTGGGCTAAGATACTGTCAGGTTGCCCAGGCCTAGACCTAGACTGGGGTGTATGTTTGTAATAGATCACAATTTTGAATTTAGGCAAAGTGTAGCACAACCATAAACTACAAATAGGTTGACATACTATCAGGCTACCCAAGCCTAAGCAGATATAGGGACAGGAAAACGGAAGTTACACACCAGCGTGTTTACATATGCGGTTCAGTTCCGGTGACAAATTAATTAAGCATGGCCTAATTTTGCTGATGGCACCTCAGCACGCACTGCGAATAAACCAGTTACCTATAAACTCGGTCTCCTGTTATAAACGGTAAACTTGAGACTTAATATCAAGGCAAAGAGGACAAACTCGAGACAAAGTAATTACAAACACGAAAAGCGGAGTTTAAAAAATAGACTGCATGCAGATTGTGAGCAAGAGTATAACAATGGGATATATTATGGTTCGCGCATCGTAGAATAGCGAATTAGATACAAAAGATGTGTTAGACAAAACCAACAAGCTGTATTATTTTCGCAAGTGCACCGGATGTATGACGTTGGTTATGAAACGAGACGTATAACAATGCAGTAAGTTATAATGGGAACAGCATGCAGCAATGGAGGGGGGTAGATTACACGAGTCACTGAGTTGAACGAATCGATACAACAGGGTTACAACAGCACAAAAGGTAAGCGCCATCGAGCGGCATGCAATGCCAGCTTACCGTAATAGTCCTTGGGTATCTCTGGCAAGAATGAACGAAGGAAAGGACGGTGAATCAGCCCTTGCAGTCAATTGGGTTAGCACGGTGACGAGGTAAACGAAACCCGATGAAGCTCCAAGATGATTGTTTCTACTTTTCTAGATAAGCCGGAAATTCGAAGATCGTGGTAGCACCACGATTATATACAAATGCGTCCTTTTGGCGGAATGATGCACTAGCTCGCAGTAGAAGGAAGCGGTATGAGTACCGAAATACATCTAAGAATACGGAGCTGTGGTATAGTAAAACTTTTCTCAATTTTCCCGCCAGGTTTAAACAACCTGGAAATAGCTCATCCAGCCTTCAATGTGGCACTTAGCTTGACCCAAGCATGCGATTTCATACAATTCGCTTGCTCACAGTCCGTGATATCATCGGATCCAGGCTCAATCCGGACGGATATGCGAATCCGTGATTGGTATTGGGGAAGCTCATTTAGCGTGATCACTATTGTGATGGTTTTACGAAATATGTATGTGGCATTCATAATCCATCCACGCGAAATTCATGTCTCGGAAGTGTATCTCATGCATCCTTCAAAATGTCTATATACGCTTTCTTTGAATCCTTAATTGTTTCCCCATGGCTTCTATTTTTTTATCAAGCAGCTGTAGCCCAATAGGGCGGAGTTTGTAGCCAATTTCTTTAACACGAATCTGTACCGCTGATCGGATTTAGTCTGTTGGACAGACAAACACGCTAGCACGCCTATTTTTACAGCTAACGTGGGTACCTATTTTAGACCTGGTTGGGGTGAGGAAATGGGGCATATATAGTTCAGTAAATCCAAATTAGAGTTCCAGTAAATGCGGGATCGAGAGAAAGCAACTTACGATCTCCTTCATCCACTGGCTCCAAAGTTTGCGTCTCCTTACAGTAAAGTATCGACGGTGGAGGAGGAATGGAAGATTCTGTAATCGGGGATAGTTGTAGGTTTTTGCGCTTTGATACGTGGACATGATGACTGTGAAGGGCGAAACAGAATTTTCGGTGAGAAAGCAAATAATCAACAGTTTCATAAAAAACAATAAGGAATATCGTATAAATTGAATCACGAGTCTTTAACTGAGCAATGCCAAGCAGTGTAATTTGTCCATGCTTAGACAGTGAAATCGCGTCGAGTTCTTGGGTACATCACATTACCAGCGGCAATCAATGTAGCGCGATGTCGCTTGAGAAGGAGATTACTCAAGCCAATGTCTAAAACACTAGAATTAAGTACACGGTGGAAATGATCGAGGACGGGAATACCGGAGAAGATGAGTTGAGTTTTTCCTTTGAGACAACTTAGGTTTTCACCTCGATGGAAAGAAGACAGAGTAAATTTTGCTGCTGGTTGGGGAAGATACCAACAAAAGCAGATCGGTCAACACATCAAAGTTTACTGCAGCAAATCGATCCATCTTTTTGATATGCTTTGATTTGAACGTTTAAGTATCTGAAGCCAGCAACCGGATCGCATGGAAGATCAATCTACAGCCAGAAGGTCGAAGCTCTCGTTTTATTCGATTAATACGACCAAAATCCCAGGACTGTGACACTAGCGAGAAAATAATAAACGTACAGGAAATACAAAACACATGACACTGCCTTTGCTGGACTCCAATACATCGAGGAGTCAGAGGCTGATGGTACGCTAACGCTTCTGGACGTAAATTGGACAAATAATCGAAGATTACATTCAAGTCAACCATAGGTAGACACATGGAATAAATAGTGAGGTTTGAAGTTAGAAACCGGATCAATATGTGATCAAATCAACAACTCCGAAAGCATAACCGCAAAAAATCTATGAAAGTTTAGCCTCGATCGGTATGAAACTGTATTGGTAAGAGTTGTCGTAAGCTGGACACTGAAAATTCAACGAAACGTCAGCACAGCAAAACCAATGTAGAGCGACACTGTAAGCAAAGAAAATTCCGGTTTCGTCGATGCAAATCATTGAATTATAACACGTTTTTATCACAGCCAGGCTTACAAGCTAGAATTTAAAGTGATTTAGTCCTTCATGTTTAATGTTGTTCTGGACGTTTGCTCATCAGATTAGATGAGATCATCAAGCGAACTTCCTGAAAATTGGCTGCAAAAACAAGATTATAACATGGCGATTAATGCCGACGCGGTTATATGTAACATTGGATGATAAATTTGTAAGATATGATTTAAAACCATCCCTGGTGGTGGTACTATTATACTTAACTTAGTGGCTTACTGATTAATTGTGTGTTCTTCGAGAAGAGCAACGAATCAAGATATCTGTGATGCACAATTAGAAATATCATGGATTGTTTTACTGTTGTAGCAAGCCATCATGTGTCCATCTGATTTTACACATCTGAACCTTGTGGTTAATCGTTAAAAAGGCTTCAAATGGTTAAGCTTCCCTGTAGAAAAACGAACGCGATAAACCTTGAGTCTAGTTATTGCAGAAAGAGTATGCACACGGATCAAACTTTGAAGCAGCAATTACCCTCGTGTATTAAAAAATCCCTTCAAATAAAGTAAAGCATTTTGCAGTACGAATCAGCTCAAAAGAGAAAGAACAGGTATTTTTTCAAATGTTTCACGAAAATCTCAAAGTAAGAAGCTATATCATCCGGCGATAAACTATTAGCACAGCGAAAGTTCAAACAGTACAGTACAACATTTAGGTTGTCAAACGTTTACCGCTTCGTCAAACGTGTGGTTAAAATTATACGTAATGATTAAAAAGCAGTGAAATGAAGATACTGCAAAATTAAACGGTCGGATTGTAAGAAGATGGTAACCATAATGACAAGCAGTTAAGAAGCTCTTACACTAACAACCCCGGTGATAATACATACGCAACTTTACCATGATTGTATTGCAATTATTCACCAGAACCTAATATCGAAGCAAAGTTTTCCTTGATGATGAAGGTAGTACATTTTACGGTTAAGCACTTGCGCAACCAGGCAGAAGTTTGGTCCCGGTAGTTGATATTTCAACATCTACGTGTAATGGGTAAACAATAAAATTGATGAAATAAAACTTTACAATAAACATACTCCAATGCTGTAGAGTTCTGTTGTGGTTGTGAAGTGGGAGCGGAAGCATTTTGAAGAGTGGCAGGCAAGCCAAGATCTTTTAACAAGTCTTCAGTGGTCTGACGCAGGCCCACATGTTGACCTATAGTGCTGATATCATGAGCACTGCCCGTTTCTTTGATTGATTGTTTCGAGCCTTCGCGAAGTCTTTTGCTTTCACGGAGCGCTAAAAGTTTCGCCTTTTTTCGTTCTAGTTCAGCTTTCCGGTCAGCCATCAAGCCGGCGAAACTTAACCGAAATGGGCTGAAAGGGAAAATCGAACAAATCCGTCACAAAAAAACAAATAAATTTTGCTGTTAATGTTGTACTATATGGTATTTGAAATCTGAAGAAAATACCCGATAACATAAATTGAATTCCCTGAGGGTTCAGTAAAAGCGATGAATTGAATGGTATATGTATGGATTAATGGATGGATGAAATCACAAGCATGATCCAGGCAAAGTGCAGCACAGACATGGACTGCAGGAGGGCTAAGATACTGTCAGGTTGCCCAGGCCTAGATTGGCATGAGCAAGGAAAATAGCAATAGAAATGGCAGTGAGACTCTAGCATGTTTTCGCATGCAGCTCAGTAGCAGTGGTAAATCAATTTAGCACGGTGTTAGCTGGTATATGTATGGTATGAAAGCACAAGCTGCGGAATATTGTACGATTGCACATCCTAGACAGATATAATAAAGGGAGTATGTATGTATGAAATCACAAGCTAGATCCAGGCAAAGTACCGCGCAGTCACAGACTGCACGTGGGCTAAGATACTGCCAGGTTGCCCAGGGCTAGACAGATAGAGAATGAAAATAAAAATGACAGTGAAACTCAAGCGTGTATCCGAATGCAGCTCACCACCGGTAGCAAATCAATTTAGCACGGTGTTAGCTGCAGAGTACAATAGAATTGCACACCTGTGCCACAAGAAAGGGAAATGAGGAATGGCAGCGGCACTTCCGCTTACTTCCTCATGCAGCTCAGCACCGGTTGTAAATCGATTTAGCATGGTGTTACCTGCGAGCACTTTATATTACCGGCGCTAAATGGCTCAGTGTTTACAACAGATTTTCTCAAAAAGATTTCGTCACAAGTAGTATCCGATGGAGCTCTCAAATTTCTTATTTTCATTCAATTTATACTGGATGCAATTATTGAAATATGCGGTGAAGAAAATTCAACTTTCAAAGTTTATATTCTGCCAGGTGGTAAGCCTCCCGATTTAGACTATACCGATGATATCTTCCTGCTTTTAAAATCCCAGCACACAAGCACCGATTATGCTAAATTGACACCGTGCTAAATTAATACACCGTGCTAAATTGATTGGCCAGGGGTAGTAAGCTGCATGCTGAAACAAACTGTAGTCTCACTACCATTTCCTGTTCTTTGCATTCTCATATCTGTCTAGGCCTGGGCAACCTGACAGAATCTTAGCCCACGTGCAGTCTCTGGCTGTGCGGCACTTAGCCTGGACCAGGCTTGTGCTTTCATACCATACATACCGATTATGCTGAAAAAGTGAGCTGATATTGTGCCTTCGTTTGGAATGTGTTTGCCTTCTTTCGAGTGCAGTGCACTGTTGCAGAACATTGATATATTAAACAAAGCTTTAGAATTTGACTGTCAGGTGCTTGAAACTGTAGATCACCTCACATATTCCGGCAAATATATAACTAATTCAATATTGTTAGATTAAAAGGTTTCGGAGATCATTTCTAAATCGACCGTAGAATCTTTTAATTAAGGTCAACTTTGGTGCCTTATTGGACTGTCGATATTACTTAAAGGAAGAGTCTGTTCGGACTGATACTGATGGCTGTGAAAATTAGACCTTACACAAAGGGCACATTTGACCTTTCCGAGTATTCGACAAGCCGATTTATCCATAATGTTTTAGGATTTAGGTGCATGATGCTATTCATAAAAAGGTTTCGGATAGTATTATTCTATGTATGTATGAAATCACAAGCCTGATCCAGGCAAAGTGCAGCACAGTCTAGGATAGCATGTGGGCAAAGATATTGTCAGGTTACCCAGACCTATAGAGAAGCAGCTCTATCTGCAGTCTACGTTGTTTAGGTTAGCATTGCGTATGACGAAACACATACTTTAGGAACTGATATTTTTGTCACGCCGCATTCCAATTGGCGTATAGAACTTGTGTTAGCCAAATATCCGCCTGCCATAGGTAGCTAAGGTATCTTTTCTAGAGTAGACGGAGTGTATCTAACAATGTGGGATCAATGGAGTCCGAAATCGCAGAGGCCTCTATGGATGGAGAAGTATTTCAAAAGCTTAATGGGAAAAACATCTCGGGAAAGCATACTCTAAGCAGCAGACCGTGGAGGTCTACCTCAATTATAGGCAGAAAGCAGCGTCCGAGAAAGCACTTTAAGAGCAAGACGCGGAAATTGATGCGCAAACACGACAAGGCCTGGTATTTGGATGATTTATCAAGACTAAATTGCTACAACTACACTTTATAACAGGATAAGCTTATGTGCCTGATTCGGAATGAATGGAGACCATACTGAATTATTCTAGTTGAAAAATTAGTCCAGAAATTAGTCAACAATCTCCGGAGTTTCGAATACAACTAGTCACGCATACTGGATTAGTGATCTGTGATTGCACAAGTCTCGACAACCGGATAGTCTCTAAACATTAACAACTACAACCTACCGATCGTTCATGATGAAAAAATCCGACATGAAATAGTTGAAACATTTTGAGGACAATGAAAAACCGATTCTCCGGGAATAAGCATAATACATCCGTAGCTCATGCATAATCTATTAATCAGATTAGCAGCACCGATGATGACCTGTTGAAAATAATTTTCCAACAAGGATTCGTGTGGAAATGCGGAAAACTGCCCTAATTAGTTCCATCTACAAGGGCATTGCTTGAGCAACCTGACAGTAGCACAGCCTGCTTTGAATGCCTTCAGGGCGTTCTTCCGCAAGCGCGTACCATTCAAATTAGCGGCGTTTATTGTACGGACTTTACTTAGCAGCGGACAACAGACAGCCTTGGCTCGCACATTTGATAGCATCGATGTCGATGTTTGCTATTTGTTGGAAACACGCACGCATAACTCTAGTTCGGTTACGCGATTGTCTAATCCTTCGAACTTACGCAAGACACATTATCTACGTCTGTCCACTGATGACGATGCCGTGGTATCTGGTCAAGCTGGTGTCGGAATCGTTTTTAATGAGTGCTGAGGTCGCACTGTTAGGCTGGAACTGGGGCACCTGTCTAGAATAAGATCATGCGTTAGTCTGTGTTAAACTCTCGATGCGTTTTGGCAGGGAAATGTAGAAACTTTGCAAGACAGTTGAATGTTGCCAGGCTTAATGATCTCCCGGGTCTGAGGGAGTTTCATGCCAAATTGAGTTTGCATCTTTCTGTAGTTGCCAAAAATAGTATCGATGAACAATGGAGTTGGATACAAACCTATTTGGAAACAGCAGCGTTGGATAGTTGTGGGCTGACATTCCGTGTAGCTCAACACTGGGTTTCTGTGAATTCTCTCCAACTAACGGACGTCGGTCGCTTTCTCCTGGCAGCATACATGATGTGTCACGAAGGCTTATTAAACGTAAACTGGTTGAACTGATGTGAAATCGTGCAGTATTTCTGTGCTGTGTACGGCTAACATCGTGCTAAATTGATTGGCGAACGGTAGTGAGCTGCATGCTGAAACACGATGGAGTCTCACTACCATTGTTATTTTTATTTACCCACTCATATCTGTCTAGGCCTGGGCAACCTGACAGTAATATCGCCCACGTGCAGTCTCTGACTGTGCGGCACTTTGCCTGGATCAGGCTTGTGCTTTCATACATAAGCTCGTTGCCAGTTCGAGAACCGACAGGTAAAGCTGATGGAGAACATTTTGAGGCACACTGTACCCCATTGTCCATTTCTCTGGAGGCTACCACTCAGATATTTATTATGTACTCCGGAGCCTTAGGCGAGATCGGGCATCAGGTGCTGATGCCTTGGTTACATCATTGTTCGAAGATGGCGGTTTCTCTCTATTTTGCGATCTTCAAATGCTGTCCGTCAACATATGGGCTGAGGAACACGTTCCGATCCCTTGGAGAGAATAAATAATTGCTCCGATTTTTAAAAAGGGACTGTGCGGTTCTTGTGATAATCATCGGGATATCAGTCTCATTTCAGTAGCTTCTAAAATGTTGGCCTCCATCCTGCTTCACCGTTTGAGTACCAAACGGGAAGAAGAAATCAGTGAGGAGCAAACTGAGTTTCGTGCCAGTTGTAGGAATATAGATATAATTTTCACACTCCGTCACTTCCTGGAGCAGTTTCGTAGGCCAACTATCGTGGTATTCTTTGAAATCCGAGCGGCATTCGATTCAATCGATCGCGAAAGTCTTTGGAACTGTCTGCTGAGACATGGAGTGTCCGAGAATTATGTTTGGATCTTGAAAGCATTATATTGCCAAACCTCGAGCAAGGTTCGGGAGTATGGACAATTGTCGTCCTCGTTCAATATCTCCAGTGGGGTGCAGCAGGGTTCCCTATCTCGCCGTTCCTTTTTAAGTTCGCAATCGACGATATCTTAAGGAAAGCTCTAACTAGTCTGGTGGTCGCAGGTGTTTAACTTCTGCCGGGTGAGAGCTACCAATCTAGAGTATGCGGATGACATACCGCGTCTGGAAGATGACAATCATATAATGCAACAATCCCTCGACCGCCTGGCACTTGAGGTCTCAAGGTATGTATGAAAGCACAAGCCTGATCCAGGCAAAGTGCCATACAGTCAGAGACTGTACGTGGGCTAAGATACTGTCATGTTGCCCAGGCCTAGACAGATATGATGAAGAAAAAATACACGAAATGGTAGTGAGACTCCAGCCTGTTTCAGCTTGCAGCTCATTACTTCTGGTCAATCAATTTAGCACGGTCACAAGGTATGGCGTGTGCTTGGTGCCTAACAAGTGTGCAACACTTACATAGGACTGGAACGGCTCTCTTCCAAATCTGTTATGTGAATTATATACCAAGAAATCTACAATCACCTTGGTAGATGTTTGCCGATGATCTAGAAACATGGCGCACAGTTGTGTCATCAGGAGATCACGAAATACTACAAGACGATATCAACACCAACAGCAGATGGGCATTAATCAATAAACTTTCGCCGAACGCTGTAAAAATTGAAACATATGACAATGGGAAATGGCGAACCGTTCGATTATTAGATGGATGAAATGAAGATCCAGAGATGTATGGAAACCCGTGACCTGGGTACGATTGTGTGTTCCACGTTTAAAACCACATCAAACACTGCTTATATACGATTAGGCTTTACGTTGCCGATGAGCACTAAGAACTTTTGCTGACTGGTCAATTCGAATGACCAAGCTACTCTTTAACACATATGTTTGACCAATCATTGAGTATGGCAGCTTTGCAGCATTTCTCTGCACGGTAGCCGAGGAGAACATAATCGAAAGTGTTCAACGCCTTGCAACTAGATTCTATACCAGACTACGCAAACTACCGTATCTAGATCGATGTCTGAAGGTGAATATTTTTTCACTGGCATACCGCAGGTTTCGTGATGACAAGATCCTTCTCTATCGGATTATTCAGAAAGAAGAGTATCCTGGATTCGCTTTCTACACATATCACTTATCGCCGAGCAAAGGATCACCGATTCCGATTATGCGTCTAACGAACTAATGGTCGAGCACATTTGTTTAAGAATTGTATCGAAAGCTTTGTGGTTTAAAAAGAAGCTTGTTTTAAAAAGCGCATTTACCTCCCGGGATATCCGAGACGATGTTACTTCATGCCAAACAAAAAACTCAAATGGAACAAGCTTGGAAAGTTTTTATCACTCATGTCTTCAAAGGCGGCATCCAATCGGAACCGGCAAATTATCCTCCATTCATTCACCTCTAACTTGATTCTTGCACGGGATGACGGGGCGAAATACGGAGATGAAGGCACTGGTAGGAATGTAATCTTTCTGGATTTCTCCAAGGCATTCGACCGTGTTGACCATGCCATTCATTTTCTTAAAATCGCTTAGTGCGGCGTTGGATCCTTCTTACTGTTCTGGATGAAGTGATTTCTTCGTGACCATTTCCTCTGTGTTAGTGTGCGTGACTGCTATTCAGCAGGCTTCCCGATCAAGTGTTGTCTACTCCGTTCTTGGTCCCCAACGCTTCATCATTTTCATCAATGGCATTGGCCAGAACATTTACTCGCCGTTCCTCCTATTTGCGGACGATGTCAATATATGGCGCTAACTCAAATCACCTAAGGATTCACACGCCCTACAATATGACTTAAATCATTTATAACGTTGGTCGATAAAGAATCATCTTCCATTCAACGCCACCAAGTGCAGCGTTCTCCCCACCCGTTAGGGTACAACAGAACGTCAGTGAGTTCGACCAGAAAAGGATCTTCGCATCATCAACCAGCACGATCTCGGTTGCACCACACAATGCAAACGAGACGCAGCTACAGCCAAACACAACATTGGCGTACTTCGCCGCGCTTTCGGCAGGTTCAACTGCTTTTTCTTCCCGACACTGCTGAACGTCTACATCCGCCCACACTTAAAATACGAGTACAGTCTTGGCAGTCTAGAAAAAACCCAGCGGCGTGCGACAAAGGTTGGCCGTAGTATGCACAACACGTCTTATGTAGACAGGTTACAACGTTTAGATATATTCTCCGTTACCTACAGTCTTCAACGCGGTGACATGTTACTTATCCACCGGACATTGACCGACCTCTCAGAACACTAACCGAGGAAATTATTTCAAACTGTTACATCAACAGAGCAGGCAAGAATGTCGAAACAAGCAGTCAGTGGAATGCTATCCCAGGCACGCTTTTTAAAGACGCTTCTTTCGGTTCCTTCAAAAGTCTTTTCGATTTCCGCCTCGGCGAAATCTCTCATTTCCGTGAAGCATATACCCCATGAACACTTCCCTTTTTTTCTCGATACCTAGGGCATTTTTCCTACTCATTCGATCGTGGCAACCATCCTAGTATCAGAAGTTCGTACGCACACGGTTTTAATTGAACCTGCTTTACAGGATGTGGTGGGTAAATTTGTCCGGGTCGACGCACTACCTGTCCAAATGCCACGTGCAGTCTTTGACTGTTTGGCACATAGCCTGAATCAGGATAAATTTGATTATCAAAGTAAACTCACCTGTCAATTCCTGGAAAACAATAAGCTCTTGTACAAATTTATCAACAATAAACGGAAGGTTCAGACTGGTATCCCTTCACTTACCACCAGTATAGGTTCCACGACGACATCAAAGGATGCGGCAAATGTTTTAAGATCACATTACATGCCGATTTTCCAAAACCCCTCTCTAATTTTCCCCATGCTTTTGACCCCATCATCTCAACCTTCTTGTATTATGTTTTCTGCCAGCAAAGTTCGAAAAAATCATGCAACTTCGACTCAACTCATCACCGGGTATCGACTGTATCACACCGAAAGCATTGTGCGCAGTTGCCGATCAACTTTGCGAACCTCTCGCGGCTTATTTCCAAAAATTGATGGATAACTCTGAAGTCCCTACTGGTTGGAAGGAAGGTATCATCACTCCCATTTTCAAAGGTGGAAGCCGTAGTGATCCTGCCAATTACCGTCCAGTCACCCTTCTCCCAGTGTTATCCAAGGTGATGGAAGCCATTGTTGCCGATGAAATTATGGCTTTTGTGAATAGTTCCTATTTCATCGCTGCAGAACAACATGGATTTCGTAAAAGGCATTCTTGTACCACAAATTTGCTTCTAGCCAGAGACTACTGGACTAAAGCTGCTGACGAAGGTCAGGGTATAGACGTCATTTACTTGGATTTTTTTAAGGCATTTGACCGAATTGACCATGCGATATTGCTTAACAAGCTGCAAGCATTAGGTATTCCACCCGTGTTGCTGCATTCCTACGTTCGCGAAACCTTCGGGTGCGTGTTAGACAGACCCTTTCAGAGCCATTCCCAATTCGGTGCGGAGTACCTCAGGGGTCCGTTCTTGGCCCGCGTTTATTTTTGATATTCATCAACGACATTGGTGGGTACGTCGAATCACTATTTCTCCTTTTCGCAGATGATATCAAGATTTGGCGGGTCATAAACTCACCCAGCGATACAAGTAAACTTCAATTCGACCTTAATTCATTACACGCATGGTCTACGATCAATCGCTTGCCATTCAACACTGACAAATGCCACGCATAACGCATTCGTCTTCCTGGCGACCCTGGCTATAATCTGGGTGGCAAGATGCTCGCTGTCACGATGCAAGAAAAAGATCTTGGGGTGATTATACAAAATGACTTGGGCTGCTCTGCTCAGTGTAGTAGAGCTTCAACCGTGGCAAATAGAAACGTTAGGCTTTTAAAACGTGCGTTCGGAACAATCGATCCACGTCTCTTCTTCAGGCGTACATCAGGCCACACTTGGAGTATGCTGTCTCCGTCTGGAACCCATGGTTGAAACGTGACCAGCACGCCCTAGAACAGCCGCAGAGACGTTCTACGAAGCTTGTCAAGGGGCTTAGCTCCGTCAGCTATGAGGAACGTCTTACGACTCTACAATTATTCTCTACAAACTATCGTCGTATCCGAGGCGATCTGATCCTTGCGTATCGGATATTGACGGAAGAAACTCACCCATGTAAGGGTATGCTTAAAATGGCCCCATACTCAGCAAATCTTGGTCATCACTTGAAGTTAGCACATCTGCACAGTAGATTGGACTGCCGCAGATACTCCTTTGCCGTCCGGATTCCTCGTGCTTGGAACGCACTACCCTTTTCAGTTATTTCTGCCCCATCCCTAATTATTCAAAAAAACGCCTTGACCTTCATTTTTATCAGACAATTCAGTCCATTTTGCACAGGACTGTATGTGGCTAACGAGCGTTCAGATTTCTTTCGGTGGTATGCCACAGAAGAGCGTCCACCACTTCAAACAATATCTTCACAACTATCTTCTGGTATGATTGTAATCTGGAATGCAACAGAAAAAA